>CAMTDV010000029.1:3055719-3237293 GCA_947069175.1 Scalesia atractyloides
AACCAGTATAAGCAAAGCTTTAACACACACACGCTCAACCACTCCGCCACTTGTGTTGTTTGTGTTCATATTGAAACAAATAATACATAACATAAATCTCGAATTCAAAACTGACGCGCCCAAAACGCAGTCGTCGAAAATCCCGACGATTTCGCCGAGATTGGACGGTTTCTTCTAATTTAACCGAAGCAATTACCTCAACATCGGTTATAACCGATGTCCAGTCCACGACTTTGGTCATAACCGCGGAAAATTATTGATCGACGAATCAAGACGGTAAACGGACCAAATTCGTCGATGTTCTGCCCTATAAATACACCCTCTAACTTCTGTTAACCTTTTCGCTCACAATCACACCCTTTCTCGACGTAATTTCACTCGCCGGAAACTATTCTGCAACTCGCCGGAAAACCGAACCCCTTCACCTATGTGCCTTACTCTAAAAACAGAACACCTAGAGCTCATACCGAAGCCACCCACACTCACCTCAAGCTTCCTGAAGACCCTCTGCCGCAAGACACACGTCGCCGGAATAACCTGCTATCATCGGAATTTCGCCGGCGAAACAGAGGATCTCTGTTCGGTATATCTTACACCTAATCTCTCTCATTTTTATTAATCTCACATGTAACTTATAACAACTCAATAAAGAAACTGATTATTTTTGTCAAAACAGTCGGACATCGATTCTGGTTAAGCTTAACGAAGAAGATGAAGTTTTCGGTATTATATATGTTTAATTTAAATCAAGTTATATCTCGGGTTAGACACACAGTCCAGCGGTGGACTGTGTGCAAATAATCACGCATACGTCCCGAGTTCGATTCTTGTCACACTCACACTCGCCTTAATAAAAATGTTCTTTTTTTAAACTGAACCGGATTCACTTACAAACAGATGTTAAGTTTAATAAAAACCGGAATAATAACCAAGATAGACACACAATCCAGTGGTGAACTGTGTGCGCGTTTAAATCATACGTCGCGAGTTCGAGTCCAGACTTACCGCACCGGTTCTGGAAATTATCAAACTTTTTATATAAGGCAGAAATGAATTTATCTAGTTTGTATATAAGTATAATAAAAACCAGATTATTTACCAAGTTAGACACACAGTCCAGCGGTGGACTGTGTGCCAAACTAACCCACAGGTCCCGGTTCGAGACCTGTGGAGAGCACCGAGCGAGACATTAAAATCGTTTTTAAAATAAATGATTTTCGGATTAATTCAATTAGTATATAAATATAATTAAAAACGGAAATATTTCGGGTTAGACACGTAGCTCAGTTGGTAGAGTTGCGTGCATGCGAACAGGAGGTCTCGGGTTCGAGCCTCACCCGACGCACACAATTACACAATAAAACGGTCAACAATCAACGTCAACAAGTTAACAGCAAAAATCAACATTTTTTTTTTACTTTTATTTATTTATTTACATTAAAAATACTTAAAATAACATTTTAAAGTTAGAAAATAGCCTTAAACTCACAAAAATATATCCAACAATCCTACTAAACTTGATTAATAAAATCCGATTACTTACCGAACCATTATGCTATTATCTAGGTTAGTTTCACTCGTGGTTAAAACCAACTTCGTGCGCATTCAACATCATCAACCGAACGCACCCAATGTGAGTGAATCTTACAACTCCCCTTTTTAATTACACGTTTTGGGGTGTGTCATGTGTCGCTAAAATAAATTCGTTTATTTAAACTCGTGCCATACCATATTATGATTTAAACTTAGAATGTAAATATTGTTTGTAGTTACGAATTATATATTGTCAAGTTGTATGCAAATCATTCATTACGCCCATCAGTTCGTAGAACAAGCGTGCCTTAAAACTCATTCATTAGGCCCATCAGTTCCTCGTGAGAGACGGGTTGAGCAACGCGTGCCTCAAAACAATTTATTATTGTATGTGTGTGCATTATCTGATATTAAGTGTTTTATGAATATGTTGACATCTATATTTACTCATATGTGGTTGTGCACTTTATTTTATAATCAATTCAATAAACTTGTTCAAATGCTTTTCATAGGATTCACTCGCCAACTTTTTTATTGATCCAAAAACCATTTTTACACATGATACAGGTGAACAGGATGAAGCAAGGAAAACATAGGAAATGCCTTAGAAGAAAACAATGAAGTCTAGAATGATGTTTAGGACATGATGTAATATTATGATTGTATGTTTAACGTTATAATAAATGTCATGAGCTTTGATGATAACCCAATCATGCCCCGATCACCTTTTCCGCTGCGGGTCGAGGTGTGACACTATTCATCAAATCCATGAAGACAGCAGGAGCATTGGTTAACTGAAAGGCATAACCATGAATTCATAGTGGCCATAACGAGTTCGAAAGGCAGTTTTTGGAATATCTTCTTCGCGCACTCTAAGTTGATGATAACCCGAACTAAGGTCGATTTTTGAAAAGCAGGAGGCACCTTGAAGTTGATCTAGGAGGTCATTAATACGAGGCAATGGATAGCGATTCTTGATGGTCAACTTGTTGAGCTCTCTATAGTCAATACACATGCGAAAAGTTCCATCTTTCTTCTTTACAAAAAGAACAGGTGCACCCCAAGGCGACGCACTAGGACATATGAATCCTTTGTCAGTCAACTCTTGCAGCTGACTAGCCAATTCTTACATCTCAGATGGGGCTAACTGGTAGGGAGATTTTGCGACTGGTGTAGCACCAGGTAGAAGATCGATTCAGAATTCGACTTCTCACACAGGAGGAAGTCCTGAAACGTCGTCGGGAAAAACTTGAGGGAATTCTTTAACGATAGGAATGTCTTCGAGCCTTCTTTCCTTGCCTTCCTTCTTTATTTTGAGCTTGGAGGCACGACATCAACTTGAGCCCTTTAGAAGAGGTTTCTCCAAAAATACGTAGAATATGACCGTCTGAGAGGAAAATTCGAATAAACTTCTCGTAGCAAACAACTTCGGCGTGATGCTGACTAAGCCAGTCCATACCGATGATAACGTCAAAACTACCCAATTTCATATGAATAAGATCAATCGAGAAATCGTGGTCATTAAGGGTAAGAGTACAATCACGAACAATCGAGTCTAAGGCAATGGGTTCACCGTCAGCGACTTCTACCGTGAATGATTCAGCAAGACTAACACGAGGTAGATCAAGAAGGGACTCGAATTCTAAAGATACAAAAATCTTATCCGCACCAATATCAAATAGTATGGATGCATAACTACTATTAACAAGGAACATACCATTGACCACATTGTTATCAGCCCTTGCTTGGTTGGCGTTGATGTTGAAAGCCCTTCCTATAGCTGGTGGATTAGCTTGATTGGCTTGGTTCACCAGATTGGCTTGAGCTTGGGCATTTATGATGTTCACCAAGCGGGGGAAAGTATTTTGAAAATGGTTTGAATCGCCACAGTTGAACCACGCTCTAATGGGTTACATCATTGGGTAATTGGGTTGGTAGTAAGGTTGAGCCATGGGTTGGGCAGGTGGTAAAAGTAAGGGTTGTTGGGCTTGGCCCACCATTTGATTATTGGTTTGGGCTTGAGGCTGATTGCGGTTTGGTTTTTGGAGGATACAACAAGTTTGAATCGTGTGGCATATACGGCCACAACTTGTGCAGTATTGACAAGGATTCTCAGGAAGATGGTGATATTGGCATCAGTTGCATTTCGGATGAGGGCCAGTGTATGGTTTCTTGAATGAAGCGGCTTGAGGGGCAATTTGTGTGATTGGGGCAGCAGTGATGGGAGGATTGGTTTGGGTAACGGTGAAATTTTTGCCATTTCGCTTCCTCTTACCAGCAACTTAGAGGACGAGCCTGTTTGGGTTGAGGCTGAGGTTTCAACAGGTGTCTTTTTCTTCTCATCTTTAAAATCGCCATTTCGGATGCGATTTTCAGTGAGTTTAGTAGCCAATTCCATGGCAGCTTCGAGTGTTGCGGGGGAAGTACTTAAAACCGAATATTGAATTTTCGAGGGAAGTCCTCGAATGTAATGCTCAATTAAACGGTAAAGCGGGTGAACAAGTTGGGGACCATCTGATTCAACTCGAGAAATCTCTTGTTGTATGTAGTGTGGTCCCCTTCCTTTTGTTTCAATGCATAAAACTCATCTTCTAACTTTTTGATCTTGCTTCTTGGACAAAAGCGCCTCGTCATGATTTCCCTCAACTCTTCCCACGTTAAAGCCATGGCATCCTCAACACCTCGCTTACCCTTTTATGTGTTTCACCAGGTAAGTGCTACTCCAAACAAACGACCAGTAGCATATCGCACCTTGCAATCATCAGGACAGTCACAATTTAGAAAAGTGTTTTCCATCTCCTCAAACCAATGGAGGAGAGCGGTGACACCTTCAGTCCCTTTGTATTTTAGGGGATCGCAGGACTTGAAATGCTTGTAGGTGCATTTAGTGGGTTTGGGATGAGGGTTGGCGACATTTTGGCCTTCTTGATTTGTAAGGTTGATGGGGTTGGCGGCGAGGGCTTGTTGAACTTGCAAAATGATGTCAGGAAGTACAGCAACCATCTGTTGAGCCATTTGAGTGGTCATGCGTTCGCTACATCTTCCTGACCTTCTACCACCTCGGAGTGTCTAGCGGACATCTATAGGAATATACATAGGGAGATTGTGAGTTTGATAGTTCTAGGTGTCATGTGTCGTAAAAAAATGAAAACAACATTCATGAATAAATGAAAACAATATCTTAACTACATCCATAGGATGTCTTGGGCTTGCTCATGTTTGGGCCTCCCAATGTCTCCCATACCATAGCCTATGTAGTCATATGGGCCCCCATGACTATTGGGCTTAGTAGGGTTCACATTGGTGTCGGCTTGATAACACTCGCATCACCCCAATGAAAATCGTAAATCATGATTGCGAGGTGTAAGGTCGGAGGGTGTCCAGGTGTAGACACAATGACAACTCAAAGTGGGGTTAGTTCACACGACGTTTGGTGTGGCATGCTTTGGCCTAGTAGGTCCTTCGTACTATCATCGTTAGTCCCCAGGTAGGCAAACTGGTCTATTATTTTGGATTTATACGAATGCCAAGCCTAGACAGACGTTCTGACTACCGGTACTTGTACCCTTCCAGTTACTACATGCCCGTCGTGAAAACAAACTTTGATGTGATTTGAAAAATATGAAAACATTACAAAATATTTGAAAAGAAATCATAAAAATTGTGAAATCGTAAGGTGTGTGCTTGCGTAGGCATGATATGTTATCGAGATATGAACTATAATTAACATCACATTAACATGTATTTAGTGAAAGTGCTTGCATGTATTTGTGTGTGAAATAAACATGAAACATGTAAATATCATGAAATTTGCATGTAACACATAAACAATTAAAATCGAATCAACTATAGTATAGGCTCTAAGGGTCTAATAACCTATCCTATATCCCTATAGTCACAAGCTCTAATACCAATCTGTCACACCCCGACCCACAGCGAAATAAAAGTCAGGGCATGATTGGGTTATCACCAAAGCTCATGACATTTACTAATAAGTTTCATATTTATTAAATTGAAATTAAAACTTCAAATATTCAAACACAATGAGTCATACAAGCACAAATAGAACCAAAACATTGTTCAGAACATAATAACTTTGTTTAATCTTCTAAGGCCATTCCTATGTGTTTCTTTCCTCAGCTTGTTCACCTGTATCTTGCGTAAAACAAAAGATTTGGGTCAACAAAAGTTGGCGAGAGAATCTTAGTAAATCATTTAACCAGTTGTATTATATTTGTTATTTAAATTAAAATTGTGTGTGAATCATAAGTGAGCATATGTATATATATATATAACCAGTCACAAACCACATAATATCCACAATGAACACATGACGTGATGAATGATGAACTTGACATCAAGGCTAATCAAACGGAGCCGATCTAATGAAGCACCTGATACTCAACTCGTATCCCACGAGGAACTAATGGACCTAATGAAATAATTGCACTGAAATGATAAAATGTAACCACACATAACCACACAAACAAATATACACATTTGATCATGAAATGATGTTAGCATAAGTGTTTAAATAAAGAAAAACATGTACGACACATGATACATCCCAAAACATGATTAAAAGGAGAATTCGTAGATTCACTCACAGTGGGTGCGTATTCTTGGTTGATGATTAGTGCGCACGAGGAAAGGATTTGATCAACAAACGAATACTAACCTAAGATAATAATACGATAACAAAAATATAAACAAATTAATTGTAACATCTATGTAAATTGGGTTTCGAAAACCCGCCCCAAGTTATCAATCAAAGTGCATTTATTTACGACAATTGATTTGTTTTGCATTTTTGGTTTATTGTTTTATATATTAGAATTTTTTTATATATAATAACAAATGTTTAATATAACCATAATAAAATAAAATAAATAATCAATTAAATATTAAATATTTATAATTAAATGATTTAACTTGAAATAGAGAAAATAAATATAAAAAAAACTCAAAATGGGTGAACCGGGAATCGAACCCGGGTTCCCCGGATGCACATACACCACTACGCTGCACACACTAGATGTGTTATGTTTAGAATCTCTTTACGTATACACTTCTTGTGAGGAGAACCTGCAACTCTGACCGAGGATTTCGCAAAATCCTCGACGCGGGTTTCCGGATATAAACATGCCAAACCTTTCTGTCACCATATCGAACCGCGGCTCACCTAATTTTGGAATTCAGTTATGACTGATTGCCAATAAAATTCCACAAATTTTTCGGCCAAAAATCAATCCATGAACCGAATAACCTCCCTATAAATACCATCGATCCCACACCTTAGATCCTCGCACCAAACCTTTCCTTCAGCTGTGTGAAGCTCTGCTCGACACCCCCCCCTCTTTGGTTTCACCGGAACTCGCCACTCTCCGTCGGAGAATCAAAGGAAAACGCCACTATCGGTATTGACCCTCTACCTATTTGTTCTGTTTCAATGTTGAGATTAATCGGAGTGAATAAACTCACTCCTGTTTAAATGGACGGGAAAAGGTTTCTGGGTTAAACTTCAAGACGAAGAAGACGAAGTGTATATATATTATATAAATAGGGTTATAATCGGGTTAAGCACCCCGCCCAACTGGTTGGGCCGGGTGCAAACAGAACCGGTGATCACCAGTTCGAATCCGAGCACCCACCGGCCTGACCACTTTAAATCCCTTTTTAAATCTCTCATTTCGGTATTAACACATTTAGTATATAAATATAATTAAAATGCAAGAATTGTCGGGTTAGACACCCAGCACAGTTGGTTGGGCTGGGTGCGAAGCATAACCAAGGTCTCGGGTTCGAGTCCCTTGGCTTACACCGGTCGGATCATTTAAACTCTTGTTGAAAACTTAATTAAATTTGAATGAACCTAATATGTGTATAAGAATAATTAAAATCAGGTTTCTTTCGGGTTAGACACGTAGCTCAGTTGGAAAAGCTGCGTGCACGTGAACGTGAGGTCTCAAGTTCGAATCTATACACACGCATGCCTACAACTCATTGGACCGGTCTGACAGTCCCCTTCTCAGACTGACAAGTTTTTTTATTTTCTTTTATTTCTTTTTTATTTTTATGTTATTTTTATTATTTTGATTCTATGGTTTCTATTAAATGAAAAATCAAATAAAAGGCTTAAAAATATATAATTTCAAGGGTTTAGAATATCAATAAAACCCACAAAAATAACCTAAAAATCTAAACAAAGGATTTTAACCTAAATATTAATTTATTTATTTATCAAGCTATCGCGTTATTATATTAGGTTAATACTCCTTCATCAGTTAAATCCGCAACTCGTGCGCTCTCATCTTCCATCAAGAATACGCACCCACTGTGAGTGAATCTCTACGCATTCCCCGTTTTAATCATGTTTTGGGGTGTATCATGTGTCGTACAATTTCTTTTATTTTTTATCTAACACTAGTGCTTATAATTATTCGTGATCAAATGTATATGTTTGTTATGTGGTTATATGTGGATACATTTATCATTGCAGTGCAATCATTTCATTAGGCCCATCAGTTCCCTGTGGGATACGGGTTGAGCACAGGTGCCTCCTTAGATCGGCTCCGTTTGATTGAGCCTTGATCTCAAATATGTCATTCATCACGTCATACAATGTGGTTTGTGATTGGTTATATATATACATCTGTTCACACATGATTCGTGCAAAATCTTATTTAAACAACACTAAAATACAATTATTTAAATGTTTTATCAAGGTTCACTCGCCAACTTTTGTTGACCCAAATTTTCAGTTTTACGCATGATACAGGTGAGCAAGTTGAGGAAAGAAACACTTAGGATGGCCTTAAAGAATAAACAAGTTATTTCATTTGGACAATCTTTTGGTTTATTGCTTGTGTTTGTATGAATTTTGTGTTGGATATTGGAAGTTAATTTCAATTAATAAATATGAAACTTATTAGTAAATATCATGAGCTTTGGTGATAACCCAATCATGCCAACGACTTTTATTCCGCTGCGGGTCGGGGTGTGACAGATTGGTATCAGAGCTTGTGACTATAGAGATATAGGATAGGTTATTAAACCCTTAGAGCCTATACTATAGTTGATTAGATTTTCATTGTTTATGTGTTAAATGCAAAATTCATGATATTTACATGTTTCATGTTTATTTTTCACACACAATATTATGCAAACACACTCACAAGTCACATGTTAATATGCAATATGCATCATAGATAACATATCATACCTATGAAAGCACATATCTCACGATTTCACAATTTTCATGATTTCTTTCCTAAGATTTTGCAATGTTGTTCATATTTTTCAAATCACATCAAAGTGAGTTTTCACGACGGCATGTAGTAACTGGAAGGGTACGAGTACCGGTAGTCGGAACGTCCTATCTAGGCTTGGCATTCATATAAATCCAAAATAAAGGACCTGTTTGCCTACCTGGGGACTAACGATGAGAGTACGAAGGACCTATTAGGCCAAAGCATGCCATACCAAACGTCATGTGAACTAACCCCACTTTGAGTTGTCATTGTGTCTACACCTGGACACCCTCTGACCTTACATCTCGCAGTCATGTTTTATGATTTTCATTCGGGTGATGCGAGTGTTAACCAGCCGACACCGATGTGAACCCTACCAAGCCCAATATTCATGGGGGCCCACATGTCTATACATGCTATAGTATGGGAGATATTTGGAGGCCCAAACACGAGCAAGCCCAAGACATCCTTTGGATGTAGTTAAGTTGTTTTTAGCTATTTTTAAATGTTGCTTTCATTCTTTTTACAACACATGACACCTAGAAAATTATCAAACTCACAATCTCCCTACATATATTCCTGTAGATGTCTGCTAGACACTTACGAGGAGGTAGAAGGTCAGGAAAGTCGAGCGAACGCTTGGCCATGCAAATTGCTCAACAAATGGCCGCGGTACTTCCTGACATCGTACTATAAGTTCAACAAGCTCTCACCGCAAATCCCATCAACCCTCCGAACCAAGAAGACCAAAACGTCGCCAACCCTCCTCCCAAAACCACTAAATGCACCTACAAACACTTCAAGTCCTGCAATCCCCCAAAATATGAAGGGACTGAAGGGGTCACCGCTCTCCTCCATTGGTTTGAGGAGATGGAAAACACCTTTCTCAATTGCGAATGTCCTGAGGATCGCAAGATACGTTACGCTACTGGACGTTTGTTTGGGTAGCCCTTACCTGGTGGAACACGGAAAAAGGTAAGCGAGGTGTGGAAGATGCCATGGCCTTATCATGGGAGGAATTAAGAGAAATAATGACAAGACGCTTCTGCCCTAGAAGCGAGATCAAAAAGCTTGAAGACAAATTCTATTCTCTAAAGCAAAAGGAAGGGGATCACACCTCATACAACAAGAGATTCCTCGAGTTGAACCAGATGGTCCCCAACCTGTTCACTCCGTTATACCGCTTAATCGAGCATTATATTCGAAGCCTTCCTCGAAAATTCAAGATTCAGTTTTAAGCACTTCTCCCGCATCACTCGAAGCCGACATGGAATTAGCTACGGAGCTTACTGAAAATCGCATTCGAAATGGCGATTTTAAAGATGAGAAGAAGAAAACAACTGTTGTAGCCCCAACTCCAACCCAATCAGTCTCATCCTCAAAGTTTGCTGGAAAGAGGAAGCAAAATGGTAAGAACTTCGCCGTCACCCAAACCAACCCTCCCATCACTGCTGCTCCAATCACCCAAGTCGTCCCTCCAGCCGCACCATTCAAAAAGCCATACACTGGCCCACACCCAAAATGTAACTGTTGCCAATACCATCACCCTCCTGAGAACCCTTGCTAATATTGCACAAGTTGTGGCCGTGCAGGTCACACTATCCAAACTTGTCGTACACTCCAACGATCAAACCGCAATCAGCCTCCAGCCCAAACCCAAAACCAAATGGTGGGCCAAGCCCAACAACCCTTACTTCTACCACCTGTCACCCACATCCCAACCCTACTACCAACCCAACTACCATGATGCAACCCATAAGAGCCTGTTTTAATTGTGGTGACCCAAATCACTTCAGAAATACTTGCCCATGCCTGGTGAACATCAACAATGCCCAAGCCTAAGCAAACCCGGTGAACCAAGCTAATCAAGCTCATCCACCTGCTAGAGGAAGGACTTTCAATATCAACGCCAACCAAGCAAGGGCTGACAACCATGTGGTCAACGGTACGTTTCTCGTAAATGGTAGTTATACATCCAATTATTCGACACTAGTGCGGATAAGAGTTTTGTATCTTTAGAATTCGAATCTATTCTCGACCTACCTCGTGTTAGTCTTGCTGAATCGATCACGGTGGAAGTTGCTGATGGAGAGCCCATTTCGCTAAATTCAATAATACGTGATTGTACTCTTACTCTAAATGATCACGATTTCTCGATTGATCTCATTCCTATGAAATTGGGAAGTTTCAGACTGGCTCAGCCAGCATCATGCCGAAGTAGTATGCCATGAAAAGTTCATTCGTATTCCTCTCACTAACGGTCAGACACTACGCATCTTTGGAGAAACTCCTTCAAAAGGGCTCAAATTGATGTCATGCCTTCAAGCTCGAAGATATATTCGCAAGGATTACGTCGCATTTCTAGCTCACATCGTCAAGAAGGAAGGAAAGGAAAGGAAACTCGAAGATATTCCAATCGTGAAAGAATTTCCTCAAGTATTTCCTGACGACGTTTCAGGACTTCCTCATGTACGAGCAATCGAATTCCGAATCGATCTTGTGCCTGGTGCTACACCGGTCATGAAATCTCCTTATAGGTTAGCCCCATCAGAAATGCAAGAGTTGGCTAGTCAGCTGCAAGAGCTGACTACAAAGGATTTATACGTCCTAGCTCGTCTCCTTGGGGTGCACCTGTCCTTTTTGTAAAGAAGAAAGATGGAACGTTTCGCATGTGCATTGATTATAGAGAACTCAACAAGTTGGCTGTTAAGAATCGCTATCCATTGCCTCGTATTGATGACCTTCTAGATCAACTTCAAGGTGCCACCTGTTTTTCAAAAATCAACCATTGTTCTGGTTATCATCAGCTTAGGGTGTGCGAAGAAGATATTCAAAAAACTGCCTTTCGAACTTGTTATGGTCATTACGAGTTCATGGTGATGCCTTTCGGGTTAACCAATGCTCCTGCCGTCTTCATGGATTTGATGAATAGGGTGTGCAAACCCTATCTCGACCGTTTTGTCATAGTTTTCATCGACGACATTCTTATCTACTCCAAGTCAAAGTCCGATCATGAGCAACACCTTCGACTTATTCTTACACTCTTGAGGAATGAAAAGCTTTACGCTAAGTTCTCAAAATGTGAATTCTGGTTAAAAGAGGTACAATTTCTTGATCATGTCGTTAATGAAAAAGGGATTTATGTCGACCCTTTGAAAATCAAGGCAGTACAAGAATGGCAAGCGCCACGTACCCCTACCGAAGTTAGGTCATTTCTTGGCTTGGCTGGTTGTTATCGTCGCTTCATCGCCAATTTCTTTCGTATCGCCGTTCCACTCACGGCCTTGACTCACAAGGGAAAACCCTTTATTTGGGGACCCAAGCAAGAGGAGGCTTTCCAAACTTTGAAGCAAAAGCTTTGTGATGCACCTATCCTTACACTCCCTGAGGGTTGCGAAGACTTTGTGGTTTATTGCGACGCGTCAGGGCAAGGGTTAGGTTGTGTTCTGATGCAAATAGGAAAGGTGATAGCCTATGCCTCTAGGAAACTCAAAGTGCATGAGAAGAATTATACCACTCACGACCTAGAACTTGGAGCAGTCGTGTTCGCTCTAAAAGATATGGAGACATTATCTCTATGGTACCAAGTGTGAGATATACACCGACCATAAGAGTCTCCAACATATCTTCAATCAAAAAGAGTTTAACATGAGGCAACGACGATGGGTCGAACTCCTAAATGATTACGACTGTGAGATTCGATATCATCCTGGCAAGGCAAACGTTGTGGCCGATGCACTCAGTCGAAAGGGTTATGCAAATTCCATTCATCTTCTATGCTCTGAAATTGTAACCGACATCAAAGATCGAATTCGGGCAGCTCAACATACTTCTGTAACGGAAAATGACGTACGCGATGAGCTGTCTTGTGGAGCGGAACTCAAAATCGAAACCAAATTCAATGGTATTCTTTACTATATAAACCGTGTTTGGATCCCCAATCGCGATAACCTTAGTGATTCCTCATGAATGAGGCACACAAAACCCGATACTCAATACATCCAGGAGCCGATAAGATGTATCAAGACTTACGATACACCTACTGGTGGCCTGGCATGAAGAAGGATATCGTTGTTTTTGTTTCCAAGTGCCTTACATGTTCCAAAGTGAAAGCTGAACATCAGAGACCATCAGGACTTCTTGTCCAACCCGAGATACCTGTATGGAAGTGGGAAAACATAACCATGGATTTCATTACTGGGTTACCTCGCACCTCCAGTGGGTATGACACCATATGGGTAATCATTGATCGTCTTGCAAAATCAGCTCATTTTATTCCAATTCGCGAGGACTTCAAGAACAAGAAGTTAGCTCGTATCTACATCAGTGAGATCATAAGCCATCATGGTGTACCATTAAGCATCATTTCAGACTGAGATGGTCGTTTCACATCACGAACATGGCGAGCCGTACAATCCGCTTTGGGTACACATTTAGACCTCAGCACCGCCTTTCACTCTAAAACTGATGGTCAATCTGAGCCACCATCCAAACCCTTGAAGACATGCTGCGAGCATGTGTCATAGACTTCAAAGGTAATTGGGACACTCATCTACCGTTAGTCGAGTTTTCGTACAACAATAGCTATCATTCAAGCATCGGTATGGCTCCTTTTGAAGCTTTATTGGTCGTAAATGCCGATCTCCAGTATGTTATCACGAAATTGGTGAAGCACAAATCACCGGACCTGAGTTGATTCAAGAAACAACCGACAAAATTCTTCAAATTCGAAATAATCTTCTAGCGGCTCAAATTCGTCAAAAGAGTTATGCTGACAAATGACGAAAGCCCTTGGAATTTTGCATTGGTGATCAAGTACTTTTGAAAGTGTCACCGTGGAAGTGAGTGATTCGTTTCGGTCAAAAGGGCAAGCTAGCACCACGCTATGTGGGACCATTCAAGATACTCGAAAGAGTAGGTCCTGTAGCATACAAGCTTGACCTACCAGAAGAACTCAACAGAATTCACCCCACGTTCCACGTATCGAACTTGAAAAAGTGCCTCACCGACGAAAACCATTCCCCTGGTAGATATTCAAGTCGATGAATCAATGCACTTCGTTGAAAGACCAGTGGAAATCATGGATTTCGGTGAGAAGCGTTTAAGGCAAAGTCGTATTCCAATCGTCAGGGTGCGTTGGGAGTCAAAGCGAGGACCCGAGTTTACTTGGGAACGCGAAGATTCAATGCGCGAAAAGTATCCGCATCTTTTTCCGGTTACAACTACTACTTAAATTTCAGGACGAAATTTCTAAGAATAGGGGACACTGTAACATCTGTGTAAATTGGGTTTCGAAAACCGCCCTAAATTATCAATCAAAGTGTATTTATTTATGACAGTTGATTTTTTTGCATTTTTGGTTTATTGTTTTATATATTAGAATTTTTTTTATATATATAATAACAAATGTTTAATATAACCTTAATAAAATATAATAAATAATCAATTAAATATTAAATATTTAAATTAAATGATTTAACTTAAAATAGAGAAAATAAATATAAAAAAAAACTCAAAATGGGTGAACCGGGAATCGAACCCGGGTTCCCCGGATGCACACACACACCACCAACACCACTACGCTGCACACACTAGATGTGTTATGTTTAGAATCTCTTTACTCATATACACTCCTTGTGGGAGAACCGGCAACTCTGACCGAGGATTTCGCAAAATCCTTGACGCGGGTTTCCGGATATAAGACATGCCAAACCTTTCTGTCACCATTTCAAACGCGGCTCACCTAATTTTGGAATTCAGTTATGACTGATTGCTAATCAAATTCCACAAATTTTTCGGCCAAAAATCAATCCATGAACCGAATGATCTGCCCTATAAATACCATCGATCCCACGCCTTGGATCCTCGCACCAAACCTTTCTTTCAGCTGGGTGAAGCTCTGCTCGACACACCCCCCCCCCCTCTTTGGTTTCACCAGAATTCGCCACTCTCCGCCGGAGAATCAAAGGAAAACGCCACTATCGGTATCGACCCTCTACCTATTTGTTCTGTTTCAATGTTGAGATTAATTGGAGTGAATAAACCCACTCCTGTTTAAGTGGACGGAAAGGTTTCTGGGTTAAACTTTTAAACGAAGAAGACGAAGTGCTATATATATATATATATATATATTTATAAATAGGGTTATAATCGGGTTAAGCACCCCGCCCAAATGGTTGGGCCGGGTGCAAACCAAACCGGTGATCACCAGTTCGAATCCGAGCACCCACCAGCCTGACCACTTTAAATCCCTTTTTAAATCTATCATTTCGGTATTAACACATTTAGTATATAAATATAATTAAAATACAAGAATTTTCGGGTTAGACACCCAGCCCAGTTGGTTGGGCTGGGTGCGAAGCATAACCAAGGTCTCGGGTTCGAGTCCCTTGGCTTACACCGGTCGGATCATTTAAACTCTTTTTGAAAACTTAATTAAATTTGAATGAACTTAATATGTGTATAAGAATAATTAAAATCAGGTTTCTTTTGGGTTAGACACGTAGCTCAGTTGGAAGAGCTGCGTGCACGTGAACGTGAGGTCTCAAGTTCGAATGTATACACACGCATGCCTACAACACATCGGACCGGTCTGACAGTCACCTTGTCAGACTGACAAGTTTGTTTATTTTTTTTATTTCTTTTTTATTTTTATGTTATTTTTATTATTTTAATTCTATGGTTTCTATTAAATGAAAAATCAAATAAAAGGCTTAAAAATATATAATTTCAAGGGTTTAGAATATCAATAAAACCCACAAAAATAACCTAAAAACCTAAACAAAGGATTTTAACATAAATATTAATTTATTTATTTATCGAGCTATCGCGTTATTATTTTAGATTAGTACTCCTTCATCGGTTAAATCCGCAACTCGTGCGCTCTCATCTTCCATAAGAATACGCACCCACTGTGTGTGAATCTCTACGAATTCCCCATTTTAATCATGTTTTGGGGTGTATCATGTGTCGTACAATTTCTTTTATTTTTTTTATCTAACACTTGTGCTAATAATTATTCGTGATCAAATGTGTATGTTTGTTATGTGGTTTATATGTGGATACATTTATTATTGTAGTGCAATCATTTCATTAGGCCCATTAGTTCCCCGTGGGATATGGGTTGAGCATCAGGTGCCTCATTAGATCGGCTCCGTTTGATTGAGCCTTGATCTCAAATACATCATTCATCACGTCATACAATGGTTTTTGATTAGTTATATATATACACATCTGTTCACACATGATTCATGCACAATATTATTTAAACAATACTAAAATACAATTATTTAAATGTTTTATCAAGGTTCACTCGCCAACTTTTGTTGACCCAAATTTTCTGTTTTACGCATGATACAGGTGAGCAAGTTGAGGAAAGGAACACATAGGATGGCCTTAGAAGAATATAATCTTGAGGTTATTGATGATTCTTTCTTCTTAGGTTGGGGAAGCAGTCTCTTTTCTCTGTTTCATCTTGGCATTGATTGATTAAGGGTTGTTAGAGTTCATATGAATATTAAAAAAATCTATGTGATAACTGCATAATACATTTGTACAGATGTATAAAATATTATTTGAGGTAGTGGGACACAGAAACATTTGAGGTTACATAATTGTCTATTGGAGGTTATATACATAATTATCTTATGTATCATATTCAAACCAATATTACAAATGCATTATGAGGTTCTCACGGTTTTTAACGTATTATCAGTTATGAAAGGAATGCCGATATGTAGATACACACCTATACGTGCATAATCTTTTGAATAATTAAGCTCTTCATCTAGAACTAGAAAATTAAATTAAAGATCAAGCTAGGAGATCTTGAATGCATGTGGTTATAAACGCTCACAAACTCGCCACTCAACTACCATATTAGATCTCTATTCACTTTTGAAACACTATCATTTTCCCTTCAATGTTACGGCTACTTTCAAACATTGTTTTGTTTTAAAATAAAGTTTTATCTATATAGTGGTTGGGTGAGAGGGGACCTTCTCGACCGTTATGCTCTTTCACATGCCAGATTGTTGTTGAGACTTCACTATCGTCTCAAGGTTATAATCTTGGTGTTACTGATGAATATTTTTTCTTAGCATTGGGAATCAGTCTATGATAGTTGTTTCTTCTAAGCGATAAAATGATTAATGAATTCGTGTGAATTAATAAACATCACATGTGAGAAATGCATGATACATTTGTACATAGTGCATAAAAAATTATTTGAGGTAGTGGGACAAAGAAACAATGACAGTTACATAATTGTCTTGTGTATCATATTCAAAGCAATAGTTACAAATGAAGTATGAGGTTCTCCCAATATTTAACATATCATTGGTAATGACATGAAAGCCCGTATGTAGATTCACACAGCTACACGTGCATAATCTTTTGAGTAAGTTCTTCATCTAGAAATGAATCCCTAATTAAGTTAGGGCTCAAGCCCTAAGAGATCTTAGATGCAACCAATTATAAATGCTCACAAACACGCCAAGTCAACTACCTTATTAGATTTCTACTCATTATTCAAACACAATCATTTTCTCTTCATAACATGTCTCTTTCAAACACCAATATACATTATATATATATATATATAGTAGTTGGGTGAGATGGGACCACTCGACGCTTATGCACTTTCACATGCCAGATTGCTATCGAGACTTCATTATCCGCCTAAGGTAATAATCTTGAGGTTATTGATGATTCTTTCTTCTTAATTAGGTTAGGGGAATCAATCAATCTCTCTCTCTACATATATATATAATTATGGCGTTGTTAGAATTTATATGGATTACTAAACATTTGAGAGCACATAACAATAAAACATAATTCGAGATCGTTAGTGGGAGGGAAAAACATAAAAGGATGCATAACTACCTTGTGTACCAAGTTCAAAGCAGCATGTACAATGCATAATACAGTTTCCAACATATTATTGGTTTTAAAATAAACTTGTGCGCTCGCATACACATACATATATAGGAGAGATCATAAGAAAACTCCTTTTGTGATAAACTCTATCTAACCATCATCACTAAACCCTAAAATTAAACCATAATTCCCAAACCCTAAGAAATAAACACTAAACTCCAAAAAACTAAATTCTAAAAGCTAAACCCTAGAGGATAACGTCTAATACTTAAAAACTAAATGCTAAAGCTAAACCCTAATGTAACATCCGTCGAAAAACGGGTTTTCAAAACCCGCTTCGTTTATTAATCGAATATCCAGTTATAATTTTTCGTTGCGTATTTATTGCTCAAATTAATTTTAAACGATACATAATTAATAACTATATTAGAATTTAAAAACCATAATTTATAAATAATATTAAATAGTGAAAAAAAATGGGGACGCCGGGTTTCGAACCCGGGTCACCCACAAACTCAAACACATAACACACCGCTCCGCCACACGCCTCCTTTGTGAAAATACTGAAACAAATAATACTTAAAATAAAACCCGAATTCAAAACGGAGGTCACCGCGCTCAGAACTCGCAATCACCGGAAAATCCGACAATCTGCAACTTTGGCCAATTTCCTTTTGACCAAAACACGTTAACCGACTTCGACGTCGGTTATAACCGATGTTTGACCCTCAATTTTAGTCGTAACCGTCGGAAAATCCTTGACCGCGAAACAAGACCCAAAAAACGGACCAAATTCACTCAGTTCTTCCCTATAAATACCCACCTAAACCTCTGGTAACCTTTTCGCTCAAAATCGCACAATCTCTCGAAGCTTTAGCACGTCGCCGGAAATTTCGATTTCGCCGGAATCACTGAACGGAAAACCGTGTTTTTCTTCAGACGGTACAATCCTCTAAATTTTTCTTGCTATCTTTTGATTAATAATCTAATTGCTCAATTCAGTAATCAAAACTGTTAAACAGTTTCCCTCAGCCGGAATCCGCAGATCGGAGACGACGAGTCTTTGCCGGAAAACCTGAAGCAAACTAGCCGTTCTGGTATACCATGTCATCTCATTTCTATTTTCAAATTCAATCAAATATAAGTTAAGATCGATTAAACAGAACAGTCGGAATTCGCTGTCCTGAAATGTTAAGCGAAGAAGACGAAGTTGAACATGTGTATAAGTTTAATTAAAACTGAATATTTAACCGGGTTAGACACACAATCCAGCGGTGGACTGTGTGCAACCTAACACGCACGTCACGAGTTCGAATCGCATATGTTACCGATTTTCAGAAATAAAACCAATCCTTTTTAAACCTAATTCAGATCATCCTTCAACATGTATACAAATATAATATAATTCTGTAGTTAAACAATGTTTGACACACAGCCCAACTGGTTGGGCTGTGCGCACTCGAACCGAAAGTCCCGAGTTCGACTCCGGGTCACTGAAGTCGGTTCGGCCATATTAAATCCTTTTTGAAATAAACTAAATAAAATAACAGTTAATTAGTATATATATATAATTAAAACAAGAATATTTCGGGTTAGACACGTAGCTCAGTTGGTAGAGCTGCGTGCACGTATACGAGAGGTCCCGAGTTCGAACCTCAGCGCATACAAACACAACAGTCCGACCGGTCAACGGTCAACGGTCAAAAAGTCAAATTTTTTTATTTTTTTTATTTATTTATTTAATCAGAAAATCATTTAAAAATATTTAAAAATAAGATTTTAAAGTTAGAAAACCTCCTTAAACTCACAAAAATAAATCTAAAAATCCATTAAGAGTATGAATTAAAAGTATTAATTTACCGAATCATTTCGTTATTATTTTAGGTTAGTTTTTCCTCGTCGATGAAATTCTAAAATTCGTGCGCATCCAACATCATCAAAGAACGCACCCAATGTGAGTGAATCTCTATCAATTCCCCGTTTTAATCATGTTTTGGGGTGTTCATGTGTCGTTTAATTCCTTATTATATTTAAACACTTGTGCATCCATCATATCCGTGATCAAATGTGTATCAAATGTGTATCAATTGTTGTGTGAATTATGTTTAGATTGAAGTTTTCATTTTCAGTGCATGCATTTCATTAGGCCCATTAGCTCCCCGTGGGATACGGGTTGAGTATCAGGTGCCTCATTCGATCGTCTCCGTTTGATTGAGCCTTGATCTCACATACATCATCATTCATGTCACTCGATCGGCTCCGTTGATTGAGCCTTGATCTCATATACATCATCATTCAAGTCATTTACTCATCCAAATGTGGTTTGTGTTTTTGTTATATATATATGTTTGCTCACATGTGATTATTGCACAAATTTTCAATATTAAATAAAACAAGAAATTAATAACAATGTTTTATCAAGGTTCCTCGCCAACTTTTGTTGACCCAAAATATCCCCCGTTTTACACATGATACAGGTGATCCAGTTGAGGCAAGAAACAATAGGAAGGCCTAGAAGAATAAATCAGTTTAAGCTTTGGATTGTACATAGTTTCATTTCCTTGTAATTGTATGGATTTTGATTTGAATTTTCTAAGTTGTAATTTGAATTTAATAAATATGAAACATTTTAGTAAACATCATGAGCTTTGGTGATAACCCAAGTATGCCCTGACTTTTATTCAGCTGCGGGTCGGGGTGTGACAGATTGGTATCAGAGCCATGACTATAGGGATATAGGATAGGTTATTAGACCCTTAGAGCCTATACTATAGTTGATTAAAATTTTAAATTGTTTATGCGTTACATACAAAATTCATGATGTTTATATGCTTTATGTTTATTGTTACACTCAATGTTATGCAAGCATGTTCATAAGTACATATTATTATACAATGCTCATCATGAATCATATCCTCATAACATATCATATCCATGAGAGCACACACCTCACAATTCCCATGATTTTTGCAATGATTTTTGTATTTTCAAATCACATCAAAGTGAGTTCTCATGACGGGCATGTAGTAACTGGAAGGGTACGAGTACGGTAGTCGGAACGTCCTGTCTAGGCTTGGCATTAGTATAAATCCAAAATAAAGGACCAGTTTGCCTACCTGGGGACTAACAATGAGAGTACGAAGGACCTATTATGCCAAAGCATGCTATACCAAACGTCGTGTGAGCTAACCCCACTTTGAGTTGTCATTGTGTCTACACCTGGACACCCTCCTACCATGCATCTCGCAATCATATTTCACGGTTTTCATTCGGGTGATGCGAGTGTTAATCCGCCAACACCAATGTGAATCCTACTAAGCCAATAGTCATGGGGCCCACATGACTATACAGGCGATGGTATGGGGGACATTGGAGGCCCAAACATGAGCAAACCCAAGACATCCTATGGATGTAGTTGCATTATTGATAGTTATGTTATTTTTATTCTTTTAACGACACATGACACCTAAAAACTTCTTAAACTCACAATCTTCCTATGTATGTTCCTGTAGATGTCGGCTAGGCAACTACGTGGAGGTAGAAAGTCAGGAAGGTCAAACGAACGCTTGGCCACACAAATTGCTAAACAAATGGCCGCGGTGCTTCCTGACATCGTAATTCAAGTTCAACAAGCCCTCACCGCAAATCCATCAACCCTCCCAAATTTAAGAAGACCAGAGCGTCGCCAACCCTCACTCCAAAAAGTGCTCCTACAAACACTTCAAATCTTGCGATCCCCCAAAGTATGAAGGGACCGAAGGTGTTACTACTCTCCTTCACTGGTTTGAAGAAATGGAGAACACCTTCCTAAATTGCGATTGTCCCGAGGATCGCAAGGTACGTTATGCAACAGGGAGACTGTTTGGGGTAGCCCTTAACTGGTGGAACACAGAAAAAGGTAAGCGAGGAGTCGAAGATGCCATGGCCTTAACCTGGGAAGAGTTAAGGGAACTCATGAAAAGGCGCTTCTGTCCAAGAAGCGAAATCAAAAAGTTGGAGGATGAATTCCACTCGTTGAAACAAAAGGAGGGAGATCACACTTACTACAACAAGAGATTTCTCGAACTGAACCAAATGATCCCCAACTTGTTCACACCCACGATACCGCTTGGTCGAACACTACATTCGAGGCCTCCCCTCGAAAATTCAAGACTCGGTTCTAAGTACTTCGCCTGCAACACTTGAAGCCGCAATGGAAATAGCTACCGAACTTACCGAGAATCGCATCTGAAACGGCAAACTCAAGGATGAGAAAAAGAAAGCCCCCATCGAGGCCCAAACTCCAAACCATTCCATCTCCTATTCGAAGTTTGATGGTAAGAGGAAACGAAACAGCAGAAATTTTGCCGTCACACAAACAAACCCTCCTATCACTGTCGCACCAATTACCCAAATTGCTCCCTCAGCTGCACCATTTAAAAACCATACACCGGCCCATACCCAAAATGCAACCTTGTCAATACCATCACCTCCCCGAAACTCCTTGCCAACATTGCACCAGCTGTGGCCGTGCGGGTCACACCATTCAAACTTGTCGTACACTTCAACGAATGAACGCAATCAACCCTCAACCCAACCCACCATCAGATAGTGGGTCAAGCCCAACAACCCTTACTTCTACCACCCACGCAACACATAGCTCAACCTTACTACCAACCCAACTACCCCATGATGCAACCTATGCGAGCTCTTTACAACTGTGGAGACCCAAACCACTTCAGGAACATATGTCCACGCTTGGTGAACATCATTCATGCCCAAGCTCAAGCCAATCCGGTAAACCAAGCTAACCAAGATCCTCCACCTGCTAGAGGAAGAGCTTTCAACATCAATGCCAACCAAGCTAGGGCTGACAACAACGTGGTTAACGGTACGTTTCTCATCAATGGTAGTTATGCATCCATGTTATTCGATACTGGCGCGGATAAGAGTTTTGTGTCTTTAGAATTTGAACCTATCCTCAACCAAACTCGTGATAATCTCATGGAATCTCTAACGGTGGAAGTTGCTGACGGAAAGCCCGTTTCATTAAATTCTATTATACGAGATTGTATCCTCACTCTAAACGATCACGATTTTCCAGTTGACCTTATTCCTATGAAGTTGGGAAGTTTCGATATTATAATCGGTATGGACTGGCTCAGCCAACATCACGCTGAAGTAGTATGCCGCGAAAAGTTCATTCGCCTTCCTCTTGCAGACGGTCAGACCCTACGTATCTTTGGAGAAACCCCTTCGAAAGGACTCAAATTAATGTCCTGTCTTCAAGCCCGAAAATATCTCCGCAAGAACTATGTCGCATTCCTAACTCACGTCGTCAAAAAGGGAAACAAGGAGAAGAAACTCGAAGATATACCAGTTGTGAAAGAATTCCCACAAGTCTTTCCCGACGACATTTCAGGACTCCCTCCTGTGAGAGAAGTCGAGTTCTGCATCGATCTTGTACCTGGCGCTACACCAGTCGCAAAATCTCCTTATAGGTTAGCCCCATCCGAAATGCAAGAGCTGGCCAGTCAACTGCAAGAGTTGACTGACAAAGGATTCATACGTCCTAGCTCCTCGCCTTGGGGTGCACCTGTTCTTTTTGTGAAGAAGAAAGATGGAACGTTTCGCATGTGTATCGACTACAGAGAACTCAACAAGTTAACGGTTAAGAATCGCTACCCACTACCTCGCATCGATGACCTCCTAGACCAACTTCAAGGCGCCACCTGCTTTTCAAAAATCGACCTTCGTTCTGGTTATCATCAACTCAGAGTACATGAAGAAGACGTCCCAAAGACCGCCTTCCGGACTCGTTATGGTCATTACGAACTCATGGTCATGCCATTCGGTTTAACCAACGCCCCAGCTTTTTCATGGATCTAATGAATAGGGTATGAAAACCCTACCTCGACCGCTTTGTCATAGTCTTCATCGACGACATCCTCATCTACTCCAAGTCTAAATCCGATCATGAACGACACCTTCGACTCATCCTTACCCTCTTGAGGACTGAAAAGCTCTACGCTAAGTTCTCAAAATGCGAATTCTGGTTAAGAGAAGTACAATTCCTTGGACATGTCGTTAATGACAAGGGAATACATGTCGATCCTTCGAAAATCAAGGCAGTACAGGAATGGCAAGCGCCACGTACCCCTACCGAAGTAAGGTCATTTCTTGGTTTGGCTGGTTACTATCGCCGCTTCATTGCCAATTTCTCCTGTATTGCTGTACCACTCACGCCTTTGACTCATAAAGGAAAACCCTTCATATGGGGACCTAAACAAGAAGAAGCCTTCCAAACTCTAAAGCAAAAACTTTGTGACGCACCTATCCTCACACTCCCTGAAGGTTGTGATGACTTCGTAGTTTATTGCGACACGTCAGGGCAAGGACTAGGCTGTGTACTGATGCAAAGAGGAAAAGTGATAGCCTATGCTTCTAGACAACTCAAGGTTCATGAAAAGAATTACACCACCCACGACCTGGAACTTGGAGCCGTTGTGTTCGCTCTCAAGATATGGAGACATTCCCTCTACGGAACCAAGTGTGAAATATACACTGACCACAAAATTCTCCAACATATCTTCAACCAAAAGGAGTTGAATATGAGGCAACGAAGATGGGTCGAACTTCTTAACGACTACGACTGTGAAATTCGGTATCATCCTGGCAAGGCAAATGTGGTGGCTGATGCACTCAGTCGAAAAGGTTATGCGAACTCCATTCGTCTTCCATGTTCACAAATCATAACCGACATCAAGGATCGAATCCGAGCAGCTCAACATGTTTCTGTAATAGAAAATAACGTACGCGATGAGCTGTCATGTGGAGCTGAACTCAAATCGAAGCCAAATCCGACGGTATTCTATACTATTTAAATCGCATATGGATTCCTGATCGCGATAACCTTCGTGATTTCCTTATGAATGAGGCGCACAAAACACGATACTCTGTACACCCAGGAGCCGACAAGATGTATCAAGACCTACGATACACCTACTGGTGGCCTGGCATGAAAAAGGATATCGCTGTTTTTGTTTCCAAGTGCCTTACCTGTTCCAAAGTAAAAGCTGAACATCAAAGACCTTCATGACTCCTAATCCAACCTGAAATACCTGTATGGAAGTGGGAAAACATAACCATGGACTTCATTACCGGGTTACCTCGCACCTCCAGTGGGTATGACACCATATGGGTAATCATTGATCGTCTTACAAAATCAGCTCACTTCATACCGATTCGCGAGGACTTCAAAAAAGAGAAGTTAGCTCGTATCTACATCAGCGAGATCGTAAGCCGTCATGGTGTACCTTTAAGCATCATTTCAGACCGTGATGGTCGTTTCACTTCACGAACATGGCGAGCCGTACAAACCGCCTTGGGTACACGATTAGATCTCAGTACCGCTTTTCATTCTCAAACTGATGGACAATCTGAACGCACCATCCAAACTCTTGAAGACATGCTTCGAGCATATGTCATAGACTTCAAAGGGAATTGGGACGCTCATCTACCATTAGTTGAATTCTCGTACAACAATAGCTATCATTCAAGTATCGGCATGGCTCCTTTCGAAGCGTTATATGGTCGTTAGTGCCGATCTCCAGTATGTTGGCACGAAATTGGGGAATCACAAATCACCGGTCCAGAGTTAATTCAAGAAACAACTGACAAGGTCATTCAAATTTGAAACAATCTTCTAGCGGCTCAAAGTCGTCAAAAGAGTTACGTAGACAAACGACGAAAGTCCTTGGAATTTGGCATTGGTGATCAAGTACTTTTAAAAGTATCACCGTGGAAGGGAGTGGTTCGTTTCGGCCAGAAGGGCAAGCTAGCACCACGCTACGTAGGACTTTTCAAGATACTCGAAAGCGTAGGTCCTGTAGCATACAAGCTTGACCTACCAGAAGAGCTCAACAGAATTCATCCCACATTCCATGTATCAAACTTGAAGAAGTGCCTCGCCGATGAAAACCTCCATATTCCGCTAGAAGACATTCAAATCGATGAATCTATGCACTTCATTGAAAGACCAGTAGAAATCATGGACTTTGGAGAGAAGCGTTTAAGACGAAGTCGTATTCCAATTGTCAGGGTACGTTGGGAGTCAAAACGAGGACCTGAGTTTACTTGGGAACGTGAAGACTCGATGCGCGAGAAATACCCGCATCTTTTTCCTGTTACCACTACTACTTAAATTTCGGGACGAAATTTCTAAAATTAGTGGATACTGTAACATCCGTCGAAAAACGGGTTTTCAAAACCCGCTTGTTTATTAATCGAATATCCAGTTATAATTTTTCGTTGCGTATTTATTGCTCAAATTAATTTTAAACGATACTATAATTAATAACTATATTAGAATTTAAAAACCATAATTTATAAATAATATTAGATAGTGAAAAAAAATGGGGACGCCGGGTTTCGAACCCGGATCACCCACAAACTCAAACACACAACACACCGCTCCGCCACACGCCTCCTTTGTGAAAATACTGAAACAAATAATACTTAAAATAAAACCCGAATTCAAAACCGGAGGTCACCGTGCTCAGAACTCGCAATCACCGGAAAATCGGCAATCCGCGACTTTGGCCAATTTCCTTTTGACCAAAACACGTTAACCGACTTCGACGTCGGTTATAACCGATGTTTGACCTCAATTTTAGTCGTAACCGCCGGAAAATCCTTGACCGCGAATCAAGACCCAAAAATGGACCAAATTCACTCAGTTCTTCCCTATAAATACCCACCCAAACCTCTGGTAACCTTTTCGCTCAAAATCGCACAATCTCTCGAAGCTTTAGCACGTCGCCGGAAATTTCGATTTCGCCGGAATCACTGAACGGAAAACCGCGTTTTTCTTCAGACGGTACAATCCTCTAAATTTCTCTTGCTATCTTTTGATTAATAATCTAATTGCTCAATTCAGTAATCAAAACTGTTAAACAGTTTCCCTCAGCCGGAATCCGCAGATCGGAGACGATGAGTCTTTGCCGGAAAACCTGAAGCAAACTCGTCGTTCTGGTATACCATGTCATCTCATTTCTATTTTCAAATTCAATCAAATATAAGTTAAGATCGATTAAACAGAACAGTCGGAATTCGTTGTCCTGAAATGTTAAGCGAAGAAGACGAAGTTGAACATGTGTATACGTTTAATTAAAACTGAATATTTAACCGGGTTAGACACACAGTCCAGCGGTGGACTGTGTGCAACATAACACGCACGTCACGAGTTCGAATCGCATATGTTACCGATTTTCAGAAATAAAACCAATCCTTTTTAAAACCTATTCAGATCATCCTTCAACATGTATACAAATATAATATAATTCTGTAGTTAAACAAGGTTTGACACACAGACCAACTGGTTGGGCTGTGCGCACTCGAACCGAAAGTCCCGAGTTCGACTCCGGGTCACTGAAGTCGGTTCGGCCATATTAAATCCTTTTTGAAATAAACTAAATAAAATAACAGTTAATTAGTATATATATATAATTAAAACAGAGAATATTTCGGGTTAGACACGTAGCTCAGTTGGTAGAGCTGCGTGCACGTATACGAGAGGTCCCGAGTTCGAACCTCAGCGCATACAAACACAATAGTCCGACCGGTCAACGTCGGTCAAAAAGTCAATTTTTTTTATTTTTTTATTTATTTATTTAATCAAAAAATCATTTAAAAATACTTAAAAATAAGATTTTTAAAGTTAGAAAACCTCCTTAAACTCACAAAAATAAATCTAAAAATCCCACTAAGAGTATGAATTAAAAGTATTAATTTATCGAATCATTTCGTTATTATTTTAGGTTAGTTTTTCCTCGTCGATCAAATTCTAAAATTCGTGCGCATCCAACATCATCAAAGAACGCACCCAATGTGAGTGAATCTCTATCAATTCCCCGTTTTAATCATGTTTTGGGGTGTTCATGTGTCGTTTAATTCCTTATTATATTTAAACACTTGTGCATCCATCATGTCCGTGATCAAATGTGTATCAATTGTTGTGTGAATTATGTGTAGATTGAAGTTATCATTTTCAGTGCATGCATTTCATTAGGCCCATCAGCTCCCCGTGGGATACGGGTTGAGTATCAGGTGCCTCATTCGATCGTCTCTGTTTGATTGAGCCTTGATCTCACATACATCATCATTCATGTCACTCGATCGGCTCCGTTGATTGAGCCTTGATCTCATATACATCATCATTCAAGTCATTTACTCATCCAAATGTGGTTTTTGTTTTTGTTATATATATATGTTTGCTCACATGTGATTATTGCACAAATTTTCAATATTAAATAAAACAAGAAATTAATAACAATGTTTTATCAAGGTTCACTCGCCAACTTTTGTTGACCCAAAATATCCCCCGTTTTACACATGATACAGGTGATCCAATTGAGGCAAGAAACACATAGGAAGGCCTAGAAGAATAAATCAGTTTAAGCTTTGGATTGTTTACATAGTTTCATTTCCTTGTAATTGTATGGATTTTGATTTGAATATTTAAGTTGTGATTTGAATTTAATAAATATGAAACATTTTAGTAAATCATGGGCTTTGGTGATAACCCAATTATGCCCCGACTTTTATTCCGCTACATGTCGGAGTGTGACACCTAACCTCTAAAATTTAAACCTTAGACCCTAAAAATTAACCCCTGGAAAAATTCAACACAAATATCAATCGTTTGATAGAGTTTTATCGAGTTTTCTCACGAAAAAAGAGTTTTCTCTTGATTTCTATCCCTATATATATATACACACACGATTAGGATCATATAGAACCATTTGGTTAATTAAGAACCATGAGAACTAATGTAGATTATACATTATCTCTAAATGTTTTTTTTTTTTGCTCAGCCTCTCTTAGGTTAAAATATTTTATCTTTTTTTTTGAATTAGAGAAGAGTATGGTTATAAACATGTTTTTGTTAATGTATACATATGTACATACATGTTTAAATTTAAAAAATACGCATCATGTGTGTATATACTTAATGTACATATATGTACAAATTGTATTACTATTAACTAGAGATGAAAATGATATATATATATATATATATATATATATATATATATATATATATATATATATATATATATATATATATATATATATATATATATAACTGGAAAGAGAAATGATTGTGTGTGTATATATGTATAATTGAAGATTATGGCTCTAAATATGTTTTTGTTAATGTAAATATAAATATATGTATTCAAAATTGAATAATAAGTATAATACATATATGTTTGATAATTACACATATATACAACTTTAAAAAAATATATTTTAGTTGGAGAGGTCGTTAAGGTTCTCTTAGGATAATATATATATATATATATATATATATATATATATATATATATATGAACATGCACATTAGGTTAAACTCTTTAAAAAAGTGGTGTAAGTGGTGTATTGTTGGGTTGAATCTAATATTATGTAATTTAATAACATATATAATCATGAGGATATGTTTTTAATAAAAAGAACTTTAACCTGACACTAATTAATTATCTTAAATTAATTTTTAACTATCCACAACTAGTTTCACAGTAAATTCGTCTGAATAATGATATAATAATTGTTCGTAATTGAATAATGAGTGTGCAAAAAATTAATATTAAATATCTAAAATATATTCATTATCATTATTTACTAGAAGAAATAGTCAAAAAACTACAAGTTGAGATTTGAGAAGGCATATATAATCATGCTATGTCTCATAGGATTTTATTTGTATACATATACACACATCAAAGTTATTTTAAGAACAATAAATATTTTTAGAAAACTAATTAAAATCATATTTTTAATACAACCCTTGTTATAATTAAAATACAATATTGAAAAAAGTTACTTTTTAAATAATTTATTTGTACTCTCAAAATTATTCTTAATAATTTTTTACACATGTGTATTTTTTTCATTTATGAATACATGTAAATTTAAAAGTTTAAATTTGTTTCTAATATTTTATTCGAATAATAATAATGATAAGTTTAAAAAGAAAATTTTAAATGTTTTTTATCAAATTCCCGTGGTTCTCACAAATATATATATATATATATATATATATATATATGTGTGTGTGTGTGTGTGTGTGTGTGTGTGTGTGTGTGTGTTTGTGTGTGGGAAGGTTCATTTGAGAAGAAATTTAATGTGAGAAGAAAAAGAAGAAAGAATATAATGGTAAAACATTAAATAGTTTATAACTTCTCTCATTAATTATGTTATCCCTAATTAATAAAGCAAAAGCATTTTATCCTACACATTTCAAAATTTATCCTACATATGTCTTACATTTAACAGAATTTACCCTACACACATGTAAATTTACCCTACACATTTCAAAATTTATCCTACATACTAAAATTTATCGTACATGTCGAAAATTGTCCGACACCATAAATTATTTTATCTTGAAAGAGTATATGAAAAAAAATAAGTTACAAATTTAATTAATTAGCTAATTAATGACAATTAAAGATTTACCTGTAACATTTGTAAAAATCGGGTTTTCAAAACCCGCTCCATTTTGTAATCGAATATTTTATAAAAGTTACGTCGAATATTTATGATTATTTTGATTTAAAACGATACATAATTAATAAATAAATTAAACTATAAAAATTATATTTGATAAAAAGTTAAAATAAAATAAATAAAAAAATTATGATGCTGCCGGGACTCGAACCCGGGTCAGCCAAGACACTTCAGCGACTTAACACACACTCACAAGACCACTCCGCCACATTGTGTTTTCTGCTAACTCTAGGAACACAAATGAAATTTATACACAAACCCAGTTAAAACCGGTTGCGCCATCTGAGAAACGGTAATCGGCATGTCACACCCCGACCCGCAGCGGATAAGGTGATCGGGGCATGATTGGGTTATCATCAAAGCTCATGACATTTATTAAATGTTTCATATTCATTAATACAGATTAAATGAAAGTTTACAATGATTGCTACAACATGATCTAACTAACAATCTAACTCCTTTGTTCTCTTCTAAGGCATATCCTATGCTATCCTTGCTTCAACCTGTTCACCTGTATCATGTGTAAAAAGGTTTTTGGATCAACATAATGTTGGCGAGTGAATCCTATGGAAAACATTTGAGCAATTTATTTAAATTGATTATGAAATATGTGCACAACCAAACATGAGTAAAATTAGATGTAACTTGATCAACAATCATAAGATGTTAAATGAAACACTCATGAATAATAATGGAAACAATTAAAGGCACGCGATGCTCAACTCGTCTCTCACGAGGAACTGAGGGGCCTGATGAATGAATTGCATAAACATGATAATATGAATAACACAACTACAAACAATATAAACTCAATGAAAACACACATGAACAATAATGAATTTGAATTGAAGCACGCGATGTTCTACTCGTTTCCCACGAGGAACTGATGGGCTTAATGTATGAGTTTCATGTAATTTGACAAACGGAATATAAATAAATCACAACAATAAATCAATCTAAGATTAAGTCATGATGTGGTATGGCACAAGTTTAAATAAATAAATTAATTAATTCATAACACATGACACACCCCAAAACGTGTAATTTAAAAGGGGGAATTGTAAGATTCACTCACAGTGGGTGCGTTCGGTTGATGATGATGAATGCACGCGAAGTGGTTTTAACCACGAGTGAGATTTAACCTAGATAAATCGCATTATGGTTTGGTGAGTAAACGGATTTTATTAAACTATTTTAGTAGGATTGTTAGGTGTATTTTTGTGAGTTTGAAGCTATTTTCTAATCTTAAAAATGTTATTTTTAAGTATTTATAATTGATTTTTAATTAAAATAATTAAATAAAAATAATAAAAATATTTATTTTTTTCTGCTACAGTTGACCTTGACTTGTTGACTTTGACTGGTCGTTGACCGGTTTGCGGAATATTGTTGTGCGCTCGGTGAGGCTCGAACCCGAGACCTCCCGTACGCGTGCACGCAGCTCTACCAACTGAGCTACGTGTCTAACCCGTTATATATCCGATTTTAATTTCATATATACATTAATTAGAATTAATAGAAAATCATTTATTTTAAAAACAGTTTAAGGCGAAACGGTCATGCACACCACAGGTCTCGAACTCGGGACCTGTGGTTTAATCTAACACACAGTCCACCGCTGGACTGTGTGTTCAACATGTTATATAACTTGATTTTTATTATACTTAAAGACAATTTAAATATTTCCTTTTCTGCCTTATTTAAAAAGAAGAGTTAATTGTCCGAGTCGGTGCTGAGGACCGGACTCGAACTCGTGACCTGTGATATAAACAAACACACAGTCCACCGCTGGACTGTGTGTCTAACTTGGTTATTATTCCGGTTATTAATATACTTAACATATAACGGTATCGACTCCGGTTCAGTTAAACAAAAACTTGATTTTTATTAAGGCAACGTGTGTGAACCGGGATTCGAACTTGAGACGTTAGCGTTTTATGTGCACACAGTCCACCGCTGGACTGTGTGTCTAACCCGATTAATTTCTTGATTTATATTATACTTATATGTTAACGAAAGTGCGTCGTCTTCTTCGTCAATGTTGAACCAGAAATCGGGTCTGACTGGTTCGAGCTTTTGTTCCAGTTTCATTAGTGTTTTAGGTTAATTACTGGTAAGATAGAAGTAAAAAGAAAGGAAAATAAGCGTGAGGTATACCGACTCGTTTTCCTCTGTTTTCCGGCAGAACTCCGGCGACAGAAAACTACTCCGGCGTTAGGTGTCTTGCAGCAGCAAGTCTCCGAAAAGTTTGGAAAAGGTAAGGGTATCTCCGGTATAAGCTTCAGAGGTTCAGAAAAGCTCGGCAATGGGGAAACCGGTTTTCCGGCGACGAACAGGTTTATTCCGGCGAGAGAAATTACGCCGTGAAAAGATGTGATTTTTAGCGAAAAAGTTTGCAGGCGATTGTGGTTGAATTTATAGGGAATAATCGAAATGTATTTGGTCTGATTTCGGACTATGTTCGATATTTAAATTTTTCCGGCGGTTTTGATTTTGGTCGCGGACTTCAAACATCGGTTATAACCGATATGTGATTAAAGGTTTACGTTATAACGTAAATTGGTGTTAAGACTCGCGAATAATCCGGGATTCCGACGACTGAACCGTTTGGGTGCCGGTTTTGAATTTGTAAAGTCACTATATCAATTAAATGATTCTGTTATTAATCAAACATAACAAGCGGCGCAGTGGTTTGTGTGTGAGAGTTAAGTCACTAGGTGACTCGGTACAGACCCGGGTTCGAAACCCGGCTGTAACAATTCATTTTTATTTTTCGATTTTCAACAGTTTTTCAAAAACTAAATATATACCCCCGTATAATAATTGATTACGGATCGTTTAAAAATATTTTGGGCATTTAATTCGCAACGAAAATTTTGACTGACTGTTCGGTTGCTAAACGGAGCGGGTTTGGTAAATCCGTTTTTGACGGATGTTACAGTATCCCCTGCTTTTTAGAAATTTCGTCCCGAAATTTAAATAATGATATATTTTGACTATAAGGATGATGATGTTTTGTTTGACAGTTGTATGCTTAGCAAAAATGAGGGTTTAAGTTTTTGTTCGAGGCGGTAACGTTCCTTGTAAAGGTTAAGTACCCTATTCAGGAATCGCTTTTTGTTGCCTACTGTATGAATATTGATAAACAGGAATGATTCTCTAAAAAAATGATATCATGCATAAGAGTTTAGATACGTTTGGGAAAAATATGGTTATATCCTAAGGCAAAACTTCTAACACTACAATCTACATGGAACATAAATAAAAACACAACAGCTGATATCCAAACATGAATGAACACATCAGCAAATATTTGAACATGAATAAACATAACAGCAAATATTCGAACATGAATGAACACATCAGCAAATATTTGAACATGAATAAACACAACAGCAAGTATTTGAACATGAATAAACACAACAGCAAAAATTCGAACATGAATAGACACATCAGCGAATGAATAAACACAATAGCCAATATTCGAACATGAATAGACACATCAGCGAATATTTGAACATGAATAAACACAACAGCAAATATTTGAATCCATATATGTTTGAATGATGGAAGTTCCTCTCTCGTTTGTTATGATGGAGAGGTTAATTTATGTAGAAATGGAACACAATCCAATCTCTTTAAATAACATGATGATATAAATGTATCACAAATTCCAACCAAGGCAAATAATAAATCCTACCTGGAACTTCTCATAACCGCCTGATAATGCCTCTGATCCTTTGGCAAGAATACTTATATATAGGAAGTACCAGCGGCGTATCCACCATATTCTTGCCAAATTTTCATTAGTTTTATCCACAAGTTATGATTGGTTACCAAGAAACTAATAAATCCTACATAGAACTTCTCATGACCATCCGTTAATGCCTCTGATCCTTTGACAAGAATACTTATATATAGGAAGTACCAGCGGCGTATCCACCATATTCTTGTCAAATTTTCATTGGTTTTAACAGTGAATTATGATTAGTCCTATAACTCTACAATCAATACAACAAACATAAATTACTGAAATGAAATATATCTGTGCGATCAAGGCTCAATCGAACGGAGCCGATCGTATTGCATGTACTGAAAATAAAATGGATGTGCGCTCAAGGCTCAATCAAACGGAGCCGAACGTATTGAATGTACTGAAATTGAAATTGTGTGCTCAAGGCTCAATCAAACGGAGCCGAACATATTGAATGTACTGAAATTGAAATTGTGTGCTCAAGGCTCAATCAAACGGAGCCGAACATATTGAATGTACTGAAATTGAAATTGTGTGCTCAAGGCTCAATCAAACGGAGCCGAACATATTGCATGTACTGAATATGAATAACTTAACCACACAAACAGCCTATGCATGGAACCTCTCATAACCGCCTGATAATGCCTCCGATCATTTGACAAGAATACTTATATATAGGAAGTACCATCGGCGTATCCACCATATCCTTGTCAACTTTTCGTTGACTTTATCCGAGAGTTTATGGTTAGTTCGATGCGACTCTACTACAAACACCACAACCACAAGATACTGATAATGAAATTGTATGTGCGCTCAAGGCTCAATCAAACGGAGCCGAACGTATTGCATGAACTTGAAATGTAAATTGAACTGTGCACTCAAGGCTCAATCAAACGGAGCCGAGCGTATTGCATGAACTTGAAATGTAAATTGAACTGTGCACTCAAGGCTCAATCAAACGGAGCCGAGCGTATTGCATGTATTGAAATGTAATATTACGTAACCGATCAAGGCTCAACAAACGGAGCCGATCGTGCGGGCACGCCAAGATCAACCACATAATAAAATGGGGATCCAACTCAACCTCGATGGATGGGGAGCCACGGCCTCGGCAAAAGCATATACCGAAAACAATATATAATATATAATATCCAATAATTTCTCTAACAGTCTACACATGTGATAAAGAAAGACTAAACAATAGGAGTTGAATCTGGATCTTCGGCGAACAGGACTAGCTGAGTATCTTCGTTTGGGCCGTCATTATCTTCGACAGGGTTGGCGTTGATATTGAAGACTCTTCCTCTTGCTGGCGGCATAGTGGTTGGGTTTTCTTGGTTTACTTGGTTAACTGGGTTTGATTGGGCTTGAGTGTTGATAATGTTAACCAATTGAGGGCATGTGTCTCTAAGGTGGGTAGGGTCGCCACAATTGAAGCAAGCTCGAGCATATGGGAACATGGGGTATTGAGGTTGGTGATAAGTTTGGGCCATGTTTTGAGTAGGGGAAAAGGTTTGGTCTTGAAAGGTGCGACAAACATTGCTCAAATGACCATAACGTCCACAAGTTGTACATAGCCGGCAAGGTAAAGTAAGGGGATGATGATAAAAACAGTGGTTGCATTGAGGGTGAGGTCCAAGATATGGTTTCTTATTTGGGTAAGCTGAGTTGGGTGCCACTTGGGTGATTGGGACAGCTCGGATGGGTATAGCGTGAAAAACTGGTTGATTTCGTTGAGTAGCAGCGAAAAGTCGCCCGACTCTTCTTCTCTTAGGTTTGGGTTGAGAAGGGGATTCGGGTTGAGAAGGGGATTCGGAGGTTTCAGTTGATTCTTTATCCTTCTTCTTCTCTTCCTCGAAGTCTTTGTTTCGGATTCGGTTCTCGGTGAGCTCTATTGCTAGCTCCATTGCTGCTTCCAAAGTTGCAGGCTTGGTACTCATCACGGGGTCTTGAATCTTTGACGGAAGACCACGAATGTAGTGCTCGATCAAACGGTAGAGGGGAGTAAACATGTTGGGAACCATTTGATGTAATTCGAGGAACCTTTTGTTGTAGGTGGTGTGGTCTCCTTCCACTTGCCTCAATGAGTAAAATTCATCTTCTAGCTTCTTGATTTCGCTCCTTGGGCAAAATCGTCTGGTCATGATTTCCTTCAATTCGTTCCAAGTTAAGGACATAGCATCTTCAACACCTCGTTTGGCCTTCTCTGTATTCCACCAAGTAAGTGCTATCCCATATAGTCGACCGGTAGCATAACGCACTTTGCGATCATCAGGGCAATCGCAATTTAGAAAAGTATTCTCCATTTCTTCAAACCAATGGAGGAGTGCGGTGACACCTTCAGTTCCTTTATATTTCGGAGGGTCGCATGATTTGAAATGCTTGTAGGTGCATTTAGTGGTGTTTGGGGAAGAGTTGAAAATGTTTTGGTTTGCTTGGTTGACAGGATTATTGGTAAGTGCTTGTTGAACTTGGATTACAATATTGGGTATTACAGCAGCCATTTGTTGAGCGATTAAGGTAGCCATGCGTTCGCGGGCTTTTCCTGCTCTCATCTTCCTACGGGCGAGGTTAGAAGACATCTACAATGAATACATGACAAGAGTATGAGTTGGATGCTTTTGAGATCATGGGTCGCATTAGGGATGAACATTCATAAAATAGTTATACAAAAATACTACATCCATAGGATGTCTTTGGCTTTGCTCGCTGTTAGGCCCGTCGTGCCGCCATACTTTACCTTGTGTAATCATGTGGGCCCCCATGAATTACCGGTTTTTCATATGGTTCGCACGGTTTCTGCCTAGTTGCGTACACAAAAACCCGGTGAAAATCGAGAAATATGTATACAACGTGTGATGTTCGGAATGTGTCCAGGTGTAGACACGGTGACACCTCAAAGTAGGGTTAGTTCGAACGACGTTTGGTGTGGCATGCTTTGGCCTAATAGGTCCTTCGTACTCTCATCGTTGGTCCCCAGGTAGGCAAACTGGTCCGTTATATTGGATTTATACGAATGCCAGCCTAGACAGGACGTTCCGACTACCGGTACTCGTACCCTTCCAGTTACTACATGCCCGTCGCAGAACTTACTTTGATGAGATTTGAAAATTGCATAAAATCTTTGGATAACGAGAGTATGAAAATAAATTGAACACATGAACATCGGTATATGTATAATGAATATGTATATATGTATAATGAATATGTATATGAGCATGTATGTTTGACTGAAATGTAAACAAATATGAAACAAATAAACATCACAAGTTTGTATGTAACCACCTAATCAATTTAAAATTTAGGCAGACTATAGTATAGGCTCTAAGGGTCTAATAACCTATCCTATATCCCTATAGTCATGGCTCTGATACCAATCTGTCACACCCCGACCCGCAGCGGATAAGGTGATCGGGGCATGATTGGGTTATCATCAAAGCTCATGACATTTATTAAATGTTTCATATTCATTAATACAGATTAAATGAAAGTTTACAATGATTGCTACAACATGATCTAACTAACAATCTAACTCCTTTGTTCTCTTCTAAGGCATATCCTATGCTATCCTTGCTTCAACCTGTTCACCTGTATCATGTGTAAAAAGGTTTTTGGATCAACATAATGTTGGCGAGTGAATCCTATGGAAAACATTTGAGCAATTTATTTAAATTGATTATGAAATATGTGCACAACCAAACATGAGTAAAATTAGATGTAACTTGATCAACAATCATAAGATGTTAAATGAAACACTCATGAATAATAATGGAAACAATTAAAGGCACGCGATGCTCAACTCGTCTCTCACGAGGAACTGAGGGGCCTGATGAATGAATTGCATAAACATGATAATATGAATAACACAACTACAAACAATATAAACTCAATGAAAACACACATGAACAATAATGAATTTGAATTGAAGCACGCGATGTTCTACTCGTTTCCCACGAGGAACTGATGGGCTTAATGTATGAGTTTCATGTAATTTGACAAACGGAATATAAATAAATCACAACAATAAATCAATCTAAGATTAAGTCATGATGTGGTATGGCACAAGTTTAAATAAATAAATTAATTAATTCATAACACATGACACACCCCAAAACGTGTAATTTAAAAGGGGGAATTGTAAGATTCACTCACAGTGGGTGCGTTCGGTTGATGATGATGAATGCACGCGAAGTGGTTTTAACCACGAGTGAGATTTAACCTAGATAAATCGCATTATGGTTTGGTGAGTAAACGGATTTTATTAAACTATTTTAGTAGGATTGTTAGGTGTATTTTTGTGAGTTTGAAGCTATTTTCTAATCTTAAAAATGTTATTTTTAAGTATTTATAATTGATTTTTAATTAAAATAATTAAATAAAAATAATAAAAATATTTATTTTTTTCTGCTACAGTTGACCTTGACTTGTTGACTTTGACTGGTCGTTGACCGGTTTGCGGAATATTGTTGTGCGCTCGGTGAGGCTCGAACCCGAGACCTCCCGTACGCGTGCACGCAGCTCTACCAACTGAGCTACGTGTCTAACCCGTTATATATCCGATTTTAATTTCATATATACATTAATTAGAATTAATAGAAAATCATTTATTTTAAAAACAGTTTAAGGCGAAACGGTCATGCACACCACAGGTCTCGAACTCGGGACCTGTGGTTTAATCTAACACACAGTCCACCGCTGGACTGTGTGTTCAACATGTTATATAACTTGATTTTTATTATACTTAAAGACAATTTAAATATTTCCTTTTCTGCCTTATTTAAAAAGAAGAGTTAATTGTCCGAGTCGGTGCTGAGGACCGGACTCGAACTCGTGACCTGTGATATAAACAAACACACAGTCCACCGCTGGACTGTGTGTCTAACTTGGTTATTATTCCGGTTATTAATATACTTAACATATAACGGGATCGACTCCGGTTCAGTTAAACAAAAACTTGATTTTTATTAAGGCAACGTGTGTGAACCGGGATTCGAACTTGAGACGTTAGCGTTTTATGTGCACACAGTCCACCGCTGGACTGTGTGTCTAACCCGATTAATTTCTTGATTTATATTATACTTATATGTTAACGAAAGTGCGTCGTCTTCTTCGTCAATGTTGAACCAGAAATCGGGTCTGACTGGTTCGAGCTTTTGTTCCAGTTTCATTAGTGTTTTAGGTTAATTACTGGTAAGATAGAAGTAAAAAGAAAGGAAAATAAGCGTGAGGTATACCGACTCGTTTTCCTCTGTTTTCCGGCAGAACTCCGGCGACAGAAAACTACTCCGGCGTTAGGTGTCTTGCAGCAGCAAGTCTCCGAAAAGTTTGGAAAAGGTAAGGGTATCTCCGGTATAAGCTTCAGAGGTTCAGAAAAGCTCGGCAATGGGGAAACCGGTTTTCCGGCGACGAACAGGTTTATTCCGGCGAGAGAAATTACGCCGTGAAAAGATGTGATTTTTAGCGAAAAAGTTTGCAGGCGATTGTGGTTGAATTTATAGGGAATAATCGAAATGTATTTGGTCTGATTTCGGACTATGTTCGATATTTAAATTTTTCCGGCGGTTTTGATTTTGGTCGCGGACTTCAAACATCGGTTATAACCGATATGTGATTAAAGGTTTACGTTATAACGTAAATTGGTGTTAAGACTCGCGAATAATCCGGGATTCCGACGACTGAACCGTTTGGGTGCCGGTTTTGAATTTGTAAAGTCACTATATCAATTAAATGATTCTGTTATTAATCAAACATAACAAGCGGCGCAGTGGTTTGTGTGTGAGAGTTAAGTCACTAGGTGACTCGGTACAGACCCGGGTTCGAAACCCGGCTGTAACAATTCATTTTTATTTTTCGATTTTCAACAGTTTTTCAAAAACTAAATATATACCCCGTATAATAATTGATTACGGATCGTTTAAAAATATTTTGGGCATTTAATTCGCAACGAAAATTTTGACTGACTGTTCGGTTGCTAAACGGAGCGGGTTTGGTAAATCCGTTTTTGACGGATGTTACAGTATCCCCTGCTTTTTAGAAATTTCGTCCCGAAATTTAAATAATGATATATTTTGACTATAAGGATGATGATGTTTTGTTTGACAGTTGTATGCTTAGCAAAAATGAGGGTTTAAGTTTTTGTTCGAGGCGGTAACGTTCCTTGTAAAGGTTAAGTACCCTATTCAGGAATCGCTTTTTGTTGCCTACTGTATGAATATTGATAAACAGGAATGATTCTCTAAAAAAATGATATCATGCATAAGAGTTTAGATACGTTTGGGAAAAATATGGTTATATCCTAAGGCAAAACTTCTAACACTACAATCTACATGGAACATAAATAAAAACACAACAGCTGATATCCAAACATGAATGAACACATCAGCAAATATTTGAACATGAATAAACATAACAGCAAATATTCGAACATGAATGAACACATCAGCAAATATTTGAACATGAATAAACACAACAGCAAGTATTTGAACATGAATAAACACAACAGCAAAAATTCGAACATGAATAGACACATCAGCGAATGAATAAACACAATAGCCAATATTCGAACATGAATAGACACATCAGCGAATATTTGAACATGAATAAACACAACAGCAAATATTTGAATCCATATATGTTTGAATGATGGAAGTTCCTCTCTCGTTTGTTATGATGGAGAGGTTAATTTATGTAGAAATGGAACACAATCCAATCTCTTTAAATAACATGATGATATAAATGTATCACAAATTCCAACCAAGGCAAATAATAAATCCTACCTGGAACTTCTCATAACCGCCTGATAATGCCTCTGATCCTTTGGCAAGAATACTTATATATAGGAAGTACCAGCGGCGTATCCACCATATTCTTGCCAAATTTTCATTAGTTTTATCCACAAGTTATGATTGGTTACCAAGAAACTAATAAATCCTACATAGAACTTCTCATAACCATCCGTTAATGCCTCTGATCCTTTGACAAGAATACTTATATATAGGAAGTACCAGCGGCGTATCCACCATATTCTTGTCAAATTTTCATTGGTTTTAACAGTGAATTATGATTAGTCCTATAACTCTACAATCAATACAACAAACATAAATTACTGATCTGAAATATATCTGTGCGATCAAGGCTCAATCGAACGGAGCCGATCGTATTGCATGTACTGAAAATAAAATGGATGTGCGCTCAAGGCTCAATCAAACGGAGCCGAACGTATTGAATGTACTGAAATTGAAATTGTGTGCTCAAGGCTCAATCAAACGGAGCCGAACATATTGAATGTACTGAAATTGAAATTGTGTGCTCAAGGCTCAATCAAACGGAGCCAAACATATTGAATGTACTGAAATTGAAATTGTGTGCTCAAGGCTCAATCAAACGGAGCCGAACATATTGCATGTACTGAATATGAATAACTTAACCACACAAACAGCCTATGCATGGAACCTCTCATAACCGCCTGATAATGCCTCCGATCATTTGACAAGAATACTTATATATAGGAAGTACCATCGGCGTATCCACCATATCCTTGTCAACTTTTCGTTGACTTTATCCGAGAGTTATGGTTAGTTCGATGCGACTCTACTACAAACACCACAACCACAAGATACTGATAATGAAATTGTATGTGCGCTCAAGGCTCAATCAAACGGAGCCGAACGTATTGCATGAACTTGAAATGTAAATTGAACTGTGCACTCAAGGCTCAATCAAACGGAGCCGAGCGTATTGCATGAACTTGAAATGTAAATTGAACTGTGCACTCAAGGCTCAATCAAACGGAGCCGAGCGTATTGCATGTATTGAAATGTAATATTACGTAACCGATCAAGGCTCAACAAACGGAGCCGATCGTGCGGGCACGCCAAGATCAACCACATAATAAAATGGGGATCCAACTCAACCTCGATGGATGGGGAGCCACGGCCTCGGCAAAAGCATATACCGAAAACAATATATAATATATAATATCCAATAATTTCTCTAACAGTCTACACATGTGATAAAGAAAGACTAAACAATAGGAGTTGAATCTGGATCTTCGGCGAACAGGACTAGCTGAGTATCTTCGTTTGGGCCGTCATTATCTTCGACAGGGTTGGCGTTGATATTGAAGACTCTTCCTCTTGCTGGCGGCATAGTGGTTGGGTTTTCTTGGTTTACTTGGTTAACTGGGTTTGATTGGGCTTGAGTGTTGATAATGTTAACCAATTGAGGGCATGTGTCTCTAAGGTGGGTAGGGTCGCCACAATTGAAGCAAGCTCGAGCATATGGGAACATGGGGTATTGAGGTTGGTGATAAGTTTGGGCCATGTTTTGAGTAGGGGAAAAGGTTTGGTCTTGAAAGGTGCGACAAACATTGCTCAAATGACCATAACGTCCACAAGTTGTACATAGCCGGCAAGGTAAAGTAAGGGGATGATGATAAAAACAGTGGTTGCATTGAGGGTGAGGTCCAAGATATGGTTTCTTATTTGGGTAAGCTGAGTTGGGTGCCACTTGGGTGATTGGGACAGCTCGGATGGGTATAGCGTGAAAAACTGGTTGATTTCGTTGAGTAGCAGCGAAAAGTCGCCGACTCTTCTTCTCTTAGGTTTGGGTTGAGAAGGGGATTCGGGTTGAGAAGGGGATTCGGAGGTTTCAGTTGATTCTTTATCCTTCTTCTTCTCTTCCTCGAAGTCTTTGTTTCGGATTCGGTTCTCGGTGAGCTCTATTGCTAGCTCCATTGCTGCTTCCAAAGTTGCAGGCTTGGTACTCATCACGGGGTCTTGAATCTTTGACGGAAGACCACGAATGTAGTGCTCGATCAAACGGTAGAGGGGAGTAAACATGTTGGGAACCATTTGATGTAATTCGAGGAACCTTTTGTTGTAGGTGGTGTGGTCTCCTTCCACTTGCCTCAATGAGTAAAATTCATCTTCTAGCTTCTTGATTTCGCTCCTTGGGCAAAATCGTCTGGTCATGATTTCCTTCAATTCGTTCCAAGTTAAGGACATAGCATCTTCAACACCTCGTTTGGCCTTCTCTGTATTCCACCAAGTAAGTGCTATCCCATATAGTCGACCGGTAGCATAACGCACTTTGCGATCATCAGGGCAATCGCAATTTAGAAAAGTATTCTCCATTTCTTCAAACCAATGGAGGAGTGCGGTGACACCTTCAGTTCCTTTATATTTCGGAGGGTCGCATGATTTGAAATGCTTGTAGGTGCATTTAGTGGTGTTTGGGGAAGAGTTGAAAATGTTTTGGTTTGCTTGGTTGACAGGATTATTGGTAAGTGCTTGTTGAACTTGGATTACAATATTGGGTATTACAGCAGCCATTTGTTGAGCGATTAAGGTAGCCATGCGTTCGCGGGCTTTTCCTGCTCTCATCTTCCTACGGGCGAGGTTAGAAGACATCTACAATGAATACATGACAAGAGTATGAGTTGGATGCTTTTGAGATCATGGGTCGCATTAGGGATGAACATTCATAAAATAGTTATACAAAAATACTACATCCATAGGATGTCTTTGGCTTTGCTCGCTGTTAGGCCCGTCGTGCCGCCATACTTTACCTTGTGTAATCATGTGGGCCCCCATGAATTACCGGTTTTTCATATGGTTCGCACGGTTTCTGCCTAGTTGCGTACACAAAAACCCGGTGAAAATCGAGAAATATGTATACAACGTGTGATGTTCGGAATGTGTCCAGGTGTAGACACGGTGACACCTCAAAGTAGGGTTAGTTCGAACGACGTTTGGTGTGGCATGCTTTGGCCTAATAGGTCCTTCGTACTCTCATCGTTGGTCCCCAGGTAGGCAAACTGGTCCGTTATATTGGATTTATACGAATGCCAGCCTAGACAGGACGTTCCGACTACCGGTACTCGTACCCTTCCAGTTACTACATGCCCGTCGCAGAACTTACTTTGATGAGATTTGAAAATTGCATAAAATCTTTGGATAACGAGAGTATGAAAATAAATTGAACACATGAACATCGGTATATGTATAATGAATATGTATATATGTATAATGAATATGTATATGAGCATGTATGTTTGACTGAAATGTAAACAAATATGAAACAAATAAACATCACAAGTTTGTATGTAACCACCTAATCAATTTAAAATTTAGGCAGACTATAGTATAGGCTCTAAGGGTCTAATAACCTATCCTATATCCCTATAGTCATGGCTCTGATACCAATCTGTCACACCCCGACCCGCAGCGGATAAGGTGATCGGGGCATGATTGGGTTATCATCAAAGCTCATGACATTTATTAAATGTTTCATATTCATTAATACAGATTAAATGAAAGTTTACAATGATTGCTACAACATGATCTAACTAACAATCTAACTCCTTTGTTCTCTTCTAAGGCATATCCTATGCTATCCTTGCTTCAACCTGTTCACCTGTATCATGTGTAAAAAGGTTTTTGGATCAACATAATGTTGGCGAGTGAATCCTATGGAAAACATTTGAGCAATTTATTTAAATTGATTATGAAATATGTGCACAACCAAACATGAGTAAAATTAGATGTAACTTGATCAACAATCATAAGATGTTAAATGAAACACTCATGAATAATAATGGAAACAATTAAAGGCACGCGATGCTCAACTCGTCTCTCACGAGGAACTGAGGGGCCTGATGAATGAATTGCATAAACATGATAATATGAATAACACAACTACAAACAATATAAACTCAATGAAAACACACATGAACAATAATGAATTTGAATTGAAGCACGCGATGTTCTACTCGTTTCCCACGAGGAACTGATGGGCTTAATGTATGAGTTTCATGTAATTTGACAAACGGAATATAAATAAATCACAACAATAAATCAATCTAAGATTAAGTCATGATGTGGTATGGCACAAGTTTAAATAAATAAATTAATTAATTCATAACACATGACACACCCCAAAACGTGTAATTTAAAAGGGGGAATTGTAAGATTCACTCACAGTGGGTGCGTTCGGTTGATGATGATGAATGCACGCGAAGTGGTTTTAACCACGAGTGAGATTTAACCTAGATAAATCGCATTATGGTTTGGTGAGTAAACGGATTTTATTAAACTATTTTAGTAGGATTGTTAGGTGTATTTTTGTGAGTTTGAAGCTATTTTCTAATCTTAAAAATGTTATTTTTAAGTATTTATAATTGATTTTTAATTAAAATAATTAAATAAAAATAATAAAAATATTTATTTTTTTCTGCTACAGTTGACCTTGACTTGTTGACTTTGACTGGTCGTTGACCGGTTTGCGGAATATTGTTGTGCGCTCGGTGAGGCTCGAACCCGAGACCTCCCGTACGCGTGCACGCAGCTCTACCAACTGAGCTACGTGTCTAACCCGTTATATATCCGATTTTAATTTCATATATACATTAATTAGAATTAATAGAAAATCATTTATTTTAAAAACAGTTTAAGGCGAAACGGTCATGCACACCACAGGTCTCGAACTCGGGACCTGTGGTTTAATCTAACACACAGTCCACCGCTGGACTGTGTGTTCAACATGTTATATAACTTGATTTTTATTATACTTAAAGACAATTTAAATATTTCCTTTTCTGCCTTATTTAAAAAGAAGAGTTAATTGTCCGAGTCGGTGCTGAGGACCGGACTCGAACTCGTGACCTGTGATATAAACAAACACACAGTCCACCGCTGGACTGTGTGTCTAACTTGGTTATTATTCCGGTTATTAATATACTTAACATATAACGGTATCGACTCCGGTTCAGTTAAACAAAAACTTGATTTTTATTAAGGCAACGTGTGTGAACCGGGATTCGAACTTGAGACGTTAGCGTTTTATGTGCACACAGTCCACCGCTGGACTGTGTGTCTAACCCGATTAATTTCTTGATTTATATTATACTTATATGTTAACGAAAGTGCGTCGTCTTCTTCGTCAATGTTGAACCAGAAATCGGGTCTGACTGGTTCGAGCTTTTGTTCCAGTTTCATTAGTGTTTTAGGTTAATTACTGGTAAGATAGAAGTAAAAAGAAAGGAAAATAAGCGTGAGGTATACCGACTCGTTTTCCTCTGTTTTCCGGCAGAACTCCGGCGACAGAAAACTACTCCGGCGTTAGGTGTCTTGCAGCAGCAAGTCTCCGAAAAGTTTGGAAAAGGTAAGGGTATCTCCGGTATAAGCTTCAGAGGTTCAGAAAAGCTCGGCAATGGGGAAACCGGTTTTCCGGCGACGAACAGGTTTATTCCGGCGAGAGAAATTACGCCGTGAAAAGATGTGATTTTTAGCGAAAAAGTTTGCAGGCGATTGTGGTTGAATTTATAGGGAATAATCGAAATGTATTTGGTCTGATTTCGGACTATGTTCGATATTTAAATTTTTCCGGCGGTTTTGATTTTGGTCGCGGACTTCAAACATCGGTTATAACCGATATGTGATTAAAGGTTTACGTTATAACGTAAATTGGTGTTAAGACTCGCGAATAATCCGGGATTCCGACGACTGAACCGTTTGGGTGCCGGTTTTGAATTTGTAAAGTCACTATATCAATTAAATGATTCTGTTATTAATCAAACATAACAAGCGGCGCAGTGGTTTGTGTGTGAGAGTTAAGTCACTAGGTGACTCGGTACAGACCCGGGTTCGAAACCCGGCTGTAACAATTCATTTTTATTTTTCGATTTTCAACAGTTTTTCAAAAACTAAATATATACCCCCGTATAATAATTGATTACGGATCGTTTAAAAATATTTTGGGCATTTAATTCGCAACGAAAATTTTGACTGACTGTTCGGTTGCTAAACGGAGCGGGTTTGGTAAATCCGTTTTTGACGGATGTTACACGGCAAACCAATCGTCAATTCATTGTTTATTCACACATTCAGTTCATAACCGATGCACCGACGGTTTCTAATCAAATCGGAATTGATTAAACTTAAAACCTCATCATTATCGGTTTTTAAAACCGAAAAATCATCAAGTCCAGAATTCCTCAAACTTCAGACCACTCTCGTGACTCAGAGATATCATACCAATACTCCATTTCATTTTCGTCGCATTTTCAGACCATCAGAACGCCTAAATCAGCTCGCCGGAATTTTCTGCAAAAGTCGCCGGAAAACCGTATTCAACTCAAACCGGTAAAATACTTCTACTTTACTGTTTCAATCAATTGTTAGAACCTTACTAACATTAACCCATCGCTCATAATCAACCACAGACGACATTGCTGGACTTTCTGTTTTCGCCGGAAAACTTCTGGAATTGTCGGAAACTCGTTGATTACCGGTATGCTCATTCCAACATGCTGATAATCAATATTCATTAGTTCAATTTCACATCTAATCCCTTAAACCTGTTAATTGATTCTCACAGCCGAAAGTTCCAAAAACAGAGCCGACGAGCTTCGCCGGATTCTCTGAAGAAGACGATCTGTTCGGTATCTTTTTCCCCAAACTTTTCGGTTCAATGCATTCAAACTGGACATCATGTTCATTAACTAAATTAATCGCGCATCAGTTGTTTTGATTGATGTCTGTATTTGTAATGAAGAAGACGAGTTCAGAGATGACATAAGATTAATTAAAATCGGGATTATAAACGGGTTAGACACACAGTCCAGCGGTGGACTGTGTGCAAACAAAAAACCATACACGTCCCGAGTTCGATCCCTGCTACACGCACACCTTGTGTAATAAAATGCCTTTTTGATTAAAAACTAAACCGGGTTAACTCAGTTAGTTGTTAAGTATAATAAAAACCGAGATAATAACCGGGTTAGACACACAGTCCAGCGGTGGACTGTGTGCAACATGAACCATACGTCGTGCGTTCGAAACCCGTCACTTGCACCGGTCCGTTGAAGTTTTTGAAATCAAAGAGAATTTCGGATTAACTGAATAAGTGCATAAGTATAAATAAAAACAAGATTATTTCGGGTTAGACACGTAGCTCAGTTGGTAGAGCAGCGTGCACGCGTACGGGAGGTCACCGGTTCGAGCCTCACCCGGCGCAAACTAATACGCTGACCGAACCGGTCAACGGTCAACGCTAAATAAACAAATTTTTTTATATTCTTATTTATTAAATTTAATTTAAAAATAAATTAAAAATATTTAAAAATAACATTTTTAAAGATAGAAAATAGCCATAAACTCACAAAAATATATCTAAAAATTTCATTAAAATCCTTAATAAAATCCACTCGTTTAATATATTTTTCCGTTATATTTATGTTAGTATTTCTCGTTGTTCCGCTCATCTAATTCGTGCGCATCTCACCATCTCCAATCCAACGCACCCAATGTGAGTGAATCTTTACAAATTCCCCGTTTTAATCACGTTTTGGGGTGTATCATGTGTCTTGATATATATATTATACTTAAACCATTGTGCATACATCATATCATGAACTAGTGTATACAGTTTGTTTCCTGTTGTGTTGTTATTGTTGGATGCAAGTTTATTATTTTCAGTACATGCAATTTCATAGGCCGCCGCTCCCCATTACATTATGAGCGTTGAGCATGTTCCCCATTTCATTATGAGGTTGAACCTGGCGTGCCCACATACGATCGGCTCCGTTTGATTGAGCCTTGATCGCACAGACATTTTCATTTTCAGTACATGCAATACGATCGGCTCCGTTTGATTGAGCCTTGATCGCACAGTTTCATTTATGTTATTTACAGTATGATGTTGGTATGTTCATGTATGTTGTCATGTGATATCGAATGTTATAGTTGTGACTGCTATGTGCCATTGCTTGATTATTTACATTTGCTCATCTATGATTATGCACAATTTTTCATTGATAAACTAACAATTAATTTATTAATAAATGTTTATCTAATAAGGTTCACTCGCCAACTTATGTTGACCCAAAAACCCCCATTTTACACATGATACAGGTGAACCAGCAGCAGCTCGGAACACATAGGACTTGGACTAGAAGAATAAAACGTTTTAGAGATGTGATTGTTATGTTGGGTTTATTTTCTTTGTATTGAATGAACATGTTTGGATATTTGGAAATGTAACTTTGACTTCATTAAATATGAAACATATTAGTAAATGTCATGAGCTTTGGTGATAACCCAATTATGCCCCGACTCTTATTCCGATGCGGGTCGGGGTGTGACATTACCTATATGCCATTTTTCATAATATTAAATACACACATTAAATGAGTAAATGGAGAATTTCTATGGTTTAGAACTTATTCTTTTTATTCTTACAAATTTTTTCTTCTCATTTGAACTCTCCATTATATATATATATATATATATATATATATATATATATATATACTAGAAAACTTCAAGAAAAACACTTTTAAACAAGTTTTATTAATTTTTATTTTTTCATTCTTTCTATATGTTACTATTATTCGTGGAAAATCAAAAGAATATAAAAAATATATTTCTACATATATTTTTTTACTTTTCTTTCTGCATAGATTTTCTTTTATTTTTTTCTACAATACTAATCTTGTAATTAAAGGAAAAAAGGTAAAAAACAAAGTTGATTGGCTAATAGTTAGTAGTAATTTTCTTGGTTTTTAAGTGTTTTGTAGTTTTCTAATAATCTAACCCTATATATAGGTAGGTTGTCTATATATAAGAAGGTACCACCACCATTCCGTTCGGTTACGTTTGGAATATTTACAGACGCTCACCAACACTCCTTTTTCTGGACGAGTGCTCCAATGGGGTGTTCGGACTTCATGTTTGTCATCTAAGCATCCGCTCCCGTCCGAAGTATATCACACTGAAAGTGATCTAACCCTTGTTAGTAGATTGATTAGTTTAAATGTTATCATGAATTATTATTATCTGTTCTAAACTTCTAATAATGCTTGAACCATCATGGCCTATTACTTTATACACAAAAATTATTACATTTTTATTACTTGGTTTAAGTTTTTGGATATTGAATATTATTTCGACATATATAATTATATGCAGTGATCTTATTGTAAACCCACTATTAAGCCAGTTGAAGGAAATGTAGTACTAAGATTTATTTAGTGGCTAAAAGTCTAAAAGTGGTACTAAGATAGATGATATCGTTTAATTAAGTTTGCCATATGGTATGTTATTGATGCCGAATATACATAGATATGGGTTAGGGTAATGACAAATATTTCAAGTTAACAAAACAAATTGTTAGACAAGATTCAATAAATGTTGGGATAGTACGTGAATTTGGGTTCATATTTGGTTAATGCATTTTTACTCAAGGAAGCAAGGGTCTAATCCTAATTAAAGATCAAGTTCTAACCCCGCATGCATGGCGTTGACATTCTTCTTTTATCAAAACCGGGGAGTTAATTACTTGTAGTGTAGTATAATCGGAAAATTGCTTTTTGAGGTGGAAAGTGATAGTTATTCGATAAAATAATTATTATCTGTTGATGATGGAGTATATTTTGAGTTTCATTTGTATGTTATCCGTCACCCACCATCTTTTTGAAGGATATTATTTTTGTCATTTAACTCTTATTTTTGTATAAGTGGCCAGTTTAATAGGTTAATTAGGTTGGAAATCAGGCATTTGAAGGAACACGTAAACACGATTTAAACAGAATTCGTTCCAACTCGATCTTTTCATTATATATCAATCAGAACCCGCTAAAAACAAGCCAACTAAAGCATTTGCTTTCGGCTCACTCTTCAAGGGCGTAATTTAGAAATAAAGTCATATATAATTTTTGTTGCTGGTTTACGATGGGGTAAAAGAATAAGTTTGCAGTGATTAAAAAGTTAAAAGGATAAGGCTTTATGATTTTTGGGTTTCCAACTTCATATTTAATTATTACCGGAAAATGTTCAAGCAAGTTTAAGTGTTATTTATTTTTATTAGAAAAGTGACAGGCGTGTGTTGTGCTGCGGACAACGAAATTGACGTGCAATTCAGTTGTGCTTAAGCTTATCGTACTTCTTTTGTCCTCAAATCCAAGTAACAACTATAATTATAACGCTATATAAATAATTTTGTACACTAATAAACACATGTTGATAACAAATAATACAATAATTGTTTCTTTCAGAAGCAACTAAAGACTGAGTAACCCTCATCTCTCATCTTTAGTTTTTAAGTAGCCCGAGTACGATGCCAGGTTCCTCGGAACCCGGTCTTGGCACGTTTTATTCGATTGGAACCAAAAGGCGACACACTACCTCTTGGCTGTGTACTAAGATGTAATTCAAAGTAGCGTGTTTATAAATAATTGAAACCAACCAAACCATCTTTATGGGTTGGTCAGCCAATAAGGTATCTATACGGTACCATCCACGATTTAAGGTTGGTTTGGCAGGTCCGACCGACCCAACTGTTATCCTTTGCCAGTTTTTTTCCAAACCCTTTAGGCTAGTTTCGCCGGTCTGGGCAACCCAACCAACGCAATTTGGTTAGCCATATTTCAAAACCTTAGTTAGCAATTCAAACTATAATTTTTGTTGCAAATTGAACAACTCTAATTTAAAGAAGGTATCAATAGGCTATGGTTTATGCACAATGTAGAAGGTATGTAGTATGAAAGAAAACATACGACAGGTTTGAGCAACTTTTTGCCCCTACAAGCCAACCGATACGCTCCTCTCGTCTGCCACATTATGTGATCGTTTTCTTCGGGTAGTTAAGATCAACAACAGTATAGATTGTTGTGAGCAGCTGCAGTGGCAAGACATCAGTATTCCATCAATAAATATTAGTTTAAATTAAAACCAAATATAATAATATATGCTAATAAATATACCTTAGTTTGGTTCAATGCAAAAAACTTTAGATCACAAAGATGCTTGTGGACTCATTATAGCTATTAGAATACAACAATTTCACATTAAAGGTTTGTATAACCATTGTGAAAAGAAATAATACACATGCAGGCGACACATACGCAGCCAAGAGGCAGTGTGTCGCCTTTTGTATGTCCAATGTAAATAAAGATTATTTAGTTTTAAATAGAGGTGTGCCTCACATACGTGATGCGCACACGCCTTGCGCCTCAGGTCTTGGGACCAAAACATCACAAAGCTCCTCGCGCTTTTGTAAACCAAGATTACAAATCAAAAACTAAAACTAAGGAATTGTACAAAGTAACTAGCTTTGAGTAATAAAAAGCTAACAATCATAATGTACCGGGCTTGTTCTTTGGCTACAATTACAACCATCTTTCCATCATTGCTAATTGTCAAATATACTTAATGTCCTTAACTTGCAAGATTTGAATATAAAAAAAATTGAGTGTAATACCTGTAACAAACAAGAAAATGTCATCGCCACCAGGATGATCCTCCAAGAATATTCTCACATCATAAACTTGCACCAAAACAGTACTATAATTAATAAAAACCAACCGAAAAACAAACAAAACTGAACATAAATACTATAATCCTATCCGTCTAAATGACTAAATGTCATATAATCAATTTCTTTCATAAGTTGGATTTGTTATGTAGGAGTCCAGTTCAAGCAATTAAGATTCAACAGCCAACACACGGTTCATTCGTATGGATTTTAGATATTGATTAAGTGATTATATTGATTTAAGTTACAAAACCAATTTTAAGAACAGTAGGGAAAAGTCACCCGCCGCGGGGACTTAAAACCATATTAATTAGCATCAACGTCACACAACCACAAATGATCATCGACACCGGAAAATGTTGCTAAATTGGTAAGTACATATTTATGGATACTAACACCACCACATATATTAACACCAACGACAACACCATAATTGAATTTAATCATCTCACCCACCACAACCATCTCAGCCTATCTCCGGATCAGGCCGTATTTTCATGGCTGCAGTTCTGGTTGCTTGCTTTCAAGCATCACAGTTGCCACGCCAAAAATACATCATCAGCACCTCACAATACACTTGCTAAGCATGAGGTACAACAACATAAAGCACAGATAGGTTAACAAACACCCATAACCAAAGCTCGGGTAACCATCATAGCAAGTTAACCGTCAAAGCATTTCATCAAACAACTAGCATGCACACCTCGTTTTAAAATACTTGAACTTCATACCCACAACCAAGGCTTAGGAAACCATCATAACCACTTCAGCATCAAGAATCTCGAAGCCATAGAAAGGGTATCACTATTTTACACTGTTTTCCATCGAATCACAAAAAACAGAAACCATAAAAAAAACATCTTCTATGAATATGAAGTCATCTTTATTGGTTTTTAATGCCTCAACGATTTTTCACCATAGCCGGAAAAATAAAAGGCATCAACGGTGCCTACGGTTGTGACTCTCAAAAAGTAGAAATTAGGTACAACCAATAAATGCAATAGTACAAATATAAAATCAAAAACAACCAACAAAGCATGAAGTACAACACCACAAAGCCAAACTATGTTAACCAATTGCATCCTCAACAGTCACCGGACTCACGACAGACACCACACGGCTTCTTTCAACTCTTGGCTTGATAAAGAAGGTATTGGTGATGTTATTAAGCGGGAAAATGATTCCTTTGTGTTTTTGGGTCCTCCTGATATATTGTTAGCCAACAAATTAATGCACTTTAAGCATGCACTTAAATCTTGGGTGATGGATTGAAAATTGAAAGAGGATGAATTGAAAGATAAACAACGGAGCTATGATCGAAGTGTCGCGCCCCGATCAAAGATAACATTTATATGTCCTAATTACCCTTAACAATGCGTTAGTGGTAGTAAGGGGTCGAACCACGAAGAGCTTATGGTTTACGTGCGGACAAGATTAATTGTAAAGAATGCTGTCACTTTTACGAAGCTTGCTAAGAAAATGATTATTTTGTTTGTTTGAAAATAAATGCAAGAGTACAAACATAACATGCATAAACCACCAGCAAAGTATGAGGGACAAAATCACACAGCTTCACCAGACGTCGTTGTAACTCCGGTAACGACGTCTTCCGGTGGCGGAGACCAAAGGTCATGGTGGTGGCGGAGACCAACAGTGGCTGTGGTGGTGTCTCCCAAAAAAATAGAGAAATATAAGAGAGTGAGATCTAAGATTGAAAAAAAAAGGTTTTTATACCCATGATTAGGTACAACCATTAAATGCAAAGTACAAAAATAACATCCATAAACCATCATCAAAGCATAAGGGACAACACCTCAAAGCCTAACCTTGTTACAAATTATACTATTATATAATTATATAATATATAATATATAATATATAATTATACAATATATAATTATGTAATGATCTGATACAAGTATTATATGTTATCTTTATTAGACTAGTTATAGATAATTCTTGATGAATTCTTTATATAATGGCCTGATTTCAAAAGCCTGATTTCCAACAATTGATATCAGAACTTAGTGGTTTAAGGGTTGTTTCCAAAGAAGGTGGAGTACTGGAACGGTGGTGAAACCACCGGCTGGAATATATTTGTTAGCATCGATCTGGTTCAAAGTAAATGGGTTTGACGACCGATTACGAGGCGATTTGTATCAAAATAAAGTCTACGAAGGACAATTAAAATGGATGGTTTGCATGGGCTTTAATATTATAAATAGTATTTAAGGTGATGGTAATTAATTTTTTTTATTACCAAATCCTGAGTTAGTGCTTGGTGTTAAAGTAAACGACATGCAACAATATTGGTGGAATCTAAATTTAATGGAGCGTCAGTGAACGAGAAGTTCTTTAGAAGTGGAATTAATTCAAAGTCTGTGGACAAAAGTAGCTATTGGGTTAATCAAGTTCATTTTGGTATGCACGGATTATAGGGTGATTCGACATCACAACTGAAATACTGAACCCGATTAATATGTTCATGTTCAGATCATGCGGAAGGGTTTCTGGTAAGAAGCAGGCTTTGCTTTGTCGGGTGTTTAAATGGCTGATTCATAGCAGCTCAGTGGCGAAAGAATGGTGGTGAGGCTGTGTGCGGCGGTGGTTTTTTTGGGTGAGTTTGGATTCGATCAACAACGGGTTTGATCACTGAGTATCCACCAATCAGGTTTGATCGTGTTTTATTTTTATCGGAGATTCTGTCTCGTCAAGGAGAAAAATCACAACGAGAGGTTTGAATTATTTGGCGTAAAAACCCACGGGCGTGTCGTGGAAAAAAACGAAAGAGCAAGGGGCTTAGTAATTCGTTTGGCGACTAAGGGACAGAGCAACCGGTGGTTGCTGTCTTGGTTGATGGTTGATATTAGCGGGGGCATATTAAGAAGGAGTCTGACATGGTGGTAAAACTACGATGAAAGAATGGTTCAATCTGTTTTGCATTAGCAACTTTTAATTCAGGTAAGTTCAAGACCCGAACCTTCCCGTCAAGAATAAGAACACAGTAACCGGTGTAGGTTGTTCTTTTGGTAAAAGTACCCAATCGGACTTGCGGGTAGTTGGACGAAAGAAGATTCATCAAAGCGGGTGGCTTTAAATCTTGCCGTGTCTAGCAAGAAAAGAATAAACCGGTAGAAGTGGAGAGCTTGTTTTTTCTTTGATCGGTGGTCAAGAACGGAGTAGTTCTAGTGACACAGGAAGAAGGATGTCAAACTTGGTTAAGGAATTAAAGTTGTGATAACGATGCATATGTGAAAAACGGCTCTAATTCAAGGTTGGGGGGTAGAATGAAGACGTAATCTTGATTTCAGGAAATAATATTAGACGGATTATAGATAATTCTTAGTGAATTATTTATTTGGTATTTTATATTTTATTAAGGATAATTGTTAGTTTGAATTAGATAGGTTCATCTGGTTGGTTGTTTTATTAACTAAATAGAGTTTGAGTTGGGTGAGGATAACTATGAGTCTAGTATAAAGATAGTAGGGTTATTGTTATATTGTATGCTTTTATTGATAAGAGGGCCAGCTCAATGCTTTTGCAGGCCTAAAGTGAACTCTAAATGCAGGGCGTTTTCCGGTTTTTAAGTGATATTTTTTTGTTGCTTTATATCAAGTATATGGTGGTGTTCTTATATATTATACTAACGTTTTATAGGAAGGAACTAGATTAGTGGTTATTATTATATTTATAGAAAGAAAAGTACATTAAATTAATGGTTATTGTTATATTTATAGGAAGAAAACTACATTATCTGGTTATTGTTATATGAATTATCTATTTTAATGAAAGCATATATGTTTACTAGAAAATTAAACACTAAGTGAATAAATCTATAAAATATAAGCTAATATAACCATTTCTAGAAATGAAAAATTAGCTGCTAATGCAACTATATTGGGAAATTAGTAAATAAAAACATAGACACATTTAAAATGAGAATACAAAAGAAATAAAAGAAAAAAGATAAAAAGTAACATAATTCTTCAGCTTGCTTACATGGTTGGTTCAGTATAAAAAAATGAATGATAAATACAAATAAGAATTTAATAGAAGATTATAACGTAAAGACATATACATAACTCTAGAAGAATTAACCTTGTTGATGGACCAGCTTTGTTAATACATAATATTGCATCAAAAACCCGAAAAGGAATATGACCCGTAATCAATAATGGGATCCATCGTAAGGACCAATGGAGAGTGATCTGAGAAAAGGTCAATAACATGTTATATACTCGTCCCCAATTCATCAAAAACAAAATTTCGAAGTAACAGTTACATTTGACTCATTCGATTGTTTAAAATAATATTCAATAATACTTAGCATGATAATTTAATGTGGATGTTGGTTTTCTTAATATAGTATTAGTAATTTCGAATTATTTATAACGTTTTTTTTGTTTTTTTAAAAGGGTTATTGGATTTTAATAATCTAAAGTTTTACCAATTGTCGATAATAATCCTAATTTTAAAAATTCCCTGTACTAATCCAACTTGTAAGATTTTGGCCCTCATCGATCTTTTTGCAACCTAGTTAGTTCTTGATGATGTGGATAGTGATTTAACACCTCCACCTGCCATCTACACCGCCCACCACCACTGCTATCTACACTACCATTTCCACCAACACCAACTCCATCACAACTGCAACCACCATTGTCATCCTTTACATTAGACGTGTTCAAAAAAACGGTTACGCAACCGAGACCGGAAAAAAACCGAAACCGGTTTTTTTTAAAACCGGTTAGGGTAGTAACCGGTTAGACACCGGTTACGATTTTTATAAAAAAACGGTTAATAAACCGGTTAATTTTAAAACCGGTTAAAACCCGTTATTGCCAAAAACCGGATTAACCGGTAACGGTGTAAAAAAACCGGTTTTTAAAACCGGTGTTAAAAACGGTAATATTATAGTAACGGTCATATGACCGTTTGGGAGCCTCCTAGCCGTTTTTTTGGACTTATTTTGGCCTAAAAATCATCTCCAACTAGTATATAAGGGTTGTGGGTGTTTAGGTTCAAGCACACAACTCTCTAAGCCTCCAAAAACTCTAAAAACGCTCAAAATCTTGTTCGATATTTCTTGAAAAAAGCATGGCAAGCTCTAGTGCTCATGATTCGGTCAACATTGGCGAGTCTACAACGGACACGGTGGTTGTATTATTCCAACGAAGCACAACCCCAAAGTTTGGGCACATTTCGATTTGTGCGAGATGGCTAACGGGAGAAAAAAAGCGCGTTGTCACCATTGTAATGGTTTCTACGCCGAAACCGCAAACACCACGTTGAGGACAACATTCGAAAACCGTTTTGCAAGGCGTTGAAACAACAACCCGTTAGTGGTCAAACCTCCATGGCAAGTGAAGGCGCTTCTTTGTTCGCCTAAAATTACGAAATGGCAAGGGAGGAAATGGCGAAGTTTGTAATCCAAGAAAGTTTGTCGTTCAACACTTTCGACAAACAACGCTACACAAAGATGGTTCAAAGAACTCTCCAACCCCGATACACCCATGTAAGCCGTGCTACTCTTAGGAGAGATTGTTTGAAATTGTGGAAAAATGCTAAACAAGAATTAACTTCTTATTTTGAAAAATTAGAAACCGGTGTTAACTTGACTAGCGATGTTTGGTCCGTACCGCACGGTTCACCCGACTCATATATTTGTGTCACGCCCATTGGATTGAACCGTCGACGTGGCAAATAATGAAACGCACAATTTTTTTAAATTATTTGATTACCCTCACACCGGTGAAGCTATTTATAAAGCAATCGACAAATGTATTGCAACATACAAATTGGAAAACAAGATGTTTTTCAATATCTTTTGACAACGCCTCAAACAATACGGTTTCGGTAATGCATTTAAAATTAAAATACAAACCGATTTGTGAAGGTATTTTTTTCCATAGTCGATGTATTGCACACTTCATTAATTTGGCCGTTCAAGACGGTTTAAAGGTTATTGAACCACAAAAGGAAGCTTTCAAAAAAATGTTACGTCATATATATAGTAACACATGTAGACATTCAAAATATAAAAAAATGTGTAAGGAAGCGGGTCGAATATGCTTCGGACCCAATTGGGACGTTGCTCATAGATGGAACTCGACTTGCACCATGTTTGAAAATGCTATTTTGCAAAAAGAAAGTTTAATAGAATTTCGTAACTCTTTGTCTAGTCGTAGGAAGGTTTCCCCTTACCATCCATCGGGTTGGGCTACTATTGAAACGGTTACACAATTGCTTCAAGTTTTCAAACATCAACAAAAACTTTATCGGGTGTCTATTATCCTACAAGTTCTTTGGTGCTTCACAATTTGTTTAAAATGTGTTTAAAATTAAACGAGATGTCGGTTAGAGGTAGGCCATATTGTGATATGGCGGAAACAATGAAGAAAAACTAAGAAAATATTTTAGCGAACTACTGGCGGTTTTCACTTGTGCCGCCGATTTAAACCCTTGCTTTAACGTTTTTGTACCGGGCCTTTGATTGTAAAAATTGCAAACGAGTTGAATTTAAACACCGATCGAGACCCTAACTTTGGTGAATCAACTTTTAAGAATGTATGACGTTTACGTAACAAATATGGTGCAAAAGCCGATGAGAAATGCCGCTTTCGGAGAAGGTTCTTCTAGCATGGAAGACCAAGATTTGTATGTTTATAACCAATTGTTTGATGAGTCGAGTCAAATGTACCGTGGTAACACCACTAGTAGCGAACTTGGTCGGTATGGTGGGTCGAACTTTCTACAAACAATGACTTCACACGAGTTTAAAAATTTTGATTTGTTGGCTTGGTGGAAAAGTAAGGAAGATCAATTTCCGATCTTAGCCACAATGGCCCGAGATTTACTAACGGTCCAAGCTTCCACGGTAGCTTCGGAAAGTGTTTTTTCTATTAGTGGCAAGGTGATTTCGATAAGGAGGACTCGACTAACAAAAAAGGCGGTTGAGATGTCGATTTGCTTGAAAGATTACTTGGATGTGGCGGAGAGATGTCAACACATACGCACACTCGAGGATGAATGGAATACGAAGGCGAAGTGTACGAGGACGAGGTCCAAGCCGAATTGGCAACCCCAATGACCGACGAAGAAGCCGCATTGGATGAATTTCTTCGCAATAGTTCAACTTCGGGTTCAAGCGAAGAAGAATAAACGAAACTCAAGATAGATTATTTCTATTGTAGTCCCACTAATATATATATAATATAAAATATATATATATATATATATATAAGTGTGGACGTTCTTGCGGATTAATATTTTAGTTTACGCCCTTAATTTTTTTCGTTTATCGTTCGTACTTCCACGGTTCAACTTTATGTAACAATCGTTTGTTTCAAAGGTTAATCATATTATATTTTAATTTTTAGATTTTCGTAGTTAACTTTTATATTACAATACTTCATTTTCGGCCATAAAAAAATAAACCAAGAAAATAAAAAAAATTCACCCACCGGTTTTTTAACCTGTTTTTTCGTTTTTTACCGGTTTTTTATCAAATTACCGGTTTTATATAAAACTGGTTTTTTTATAACCAGTTTCAAAAACGGTTATTACCGGTTAGTAATTTAAAAAAAAACGGTTATTCATAACGTTTTAAAACAAAAACCGAACGTTTTTTAACCGGAACCGGTTTTAAAAAAAAAACGATTTGTACAGTCTACTTTACATTGCCATCTTCACCCACCGATTACCACCACCTTCACACGTCAAACAACAAGATCTAAACAAAAAAACAGGGTGTAATACTGGAGTTGTTAGATTCTACCCTTGTCATTCACCCTTAGTTGCCGAAGACGAACATAACACTAGTCGTCATTGAAGTTGGTGGTGGTCGTCGGAGAAAAGGGCCCTACCAGACCCCATACTTTCATATTAGAGTGGCTGAAAAAAAGAGTTTGAATATGTGAATCTGAACCCAAAACCCTCGATCTAGTTGAAATCCCTAAGAAACCCCCACCATCGCACCATAGCTACCACCAATATAGTGGTTACACTGCCATGGCTCCTCCACTGTCCGCACATACCACTCACCCACCCATCCTCTCTCTCTCTCTCTCTCTCACAGTGAGGTGGTGGTTATGGTGGTAGTGAGGCGGTGGAATGGTGATGATGAAGATGGTGAGTGTTTGTTACTGTGTGTATGATTAAAAACTTATTTATTTCGTATCAATGTTCACGTCGTCATCTACATAATCAACCCGCTCATTTTTTTTACCAGCAATGTCCACGTCATCAAGAACTAACTAGGTTGTGAAAGGATCAATGAGGGCAGAAATCTTACAGGTTGAGATTTTCACAGAGAATTTTAAAGTTGGGATTATTATTGGGACCAACCGGTAAAACTTTAGGTTACTAAAATCCTATAACCTTTTAAAAACGATCCGACTAATGCATTTATTTAGTTATCAAAACAATCCAACTAATGAATCGATAAAACAATTTTTATACTAGGGTTTTCATGGTTTGAAACATTTAAGTATAACCATGTTGCATGCTCCAAAACATGAGTAAAACAAAAGAGCCTCATAATCATATGAATTTGTTTGCTTAAAGAAGTCAATTTCAAAATAATAATTAAAATTAAGGTGTTAGCTATCACTATTCATTCAGAGAAGATATATATCAAATTAGTTTTGACCCCTCGTGTCACGGGGCATTAAGTCGAATATTTTTCTCTCATAATATATATGTTTGTGTTTTGGTTACTTGTATATATTACTCATAACATAATCTCAAAATTACATCGAGTCAACCAATTAAAACAAAACATTACCATACTTTTGCTAAAAAAAACTAAAACGATGGAAAGACTATAAGTTTATACTGGGGGCAAAATTGTAATTTTTCAGGACAATTGAGCGTGTGCCAGTCAGCCGCCTGACACGAATAAAAATTACATCAATTCAACTAATTAAAACAAAACACTACCTGTAACGCCCCAAAAACACAAATGTTAAATTACAAGCATGATTTATTTTACACAATGTGATATGGAGATAACTAAGTTAGTTAACTTGGTTATAAATACAAGCTAGATACTAATAATAAAGTTTTGTGATTAAACAAATAACAATCAAAACATAGGGGCCAAAAGAGGTCAAGTTGGAAAGTTCAATTAATAAAAAGATGGAAAAAAAGGGGGAAGAGCCCATTTTTGGGCAGACGTGTGTGTCGACACACACACATAGTGTGTGGTGTGTGTGTTTGAGAATCAATTTAAGAAGAAGATGATGAATTCGAAGGCTTGCATGTGTAATCCATGGGTTTCAAAGTGTTTATCATCTTCAAATCATCATGTAAGTATCAAAATTTATCTCTTAAAACCTTCCTAGTTGCAATTCTAGTGGGTTTGTAAATTACTCTTAATTGGACGAATTAGAGAATGGAATGGTTGAATTTGAGTTTGAATGCACTTAATATAGTGATAATAATAAGTTAATCATCTCAATTAGGAGTTTTAATGAAAGAACCCATGTTCAAGAACTTGGGTATTTGATGGTTTATGATCTAATAGAATGAGTTGAATGAACTAAAGATTTTACTATGTTGATGTTTATGTGTGAATGATACTTGTTGATTAATAAGAAGACTTGATGAATTATGTGTGAATAAGGAAGATTAGGCATGAAATACTTGTACATTATGCTTAGAAAGTAGTACGCACACCACGCGTTTGATGAAATGCATAGGTGAGATTGTTAGATGAGTTTTGTATGCAAATAATAGGTGAACATGTATAGAAAGTGATGATGATATACTTGATAGTAAACAACATTAGGAATGTATTTAATAAGTATATGTGAAACGTAGTTGATGGTGTTATTCGGTAAAAGAATGCTTTAAGAACTAGTACTCTATGTTTGAATGGTGGTGCACACCATGAGTTGGGTTATTGGCTTAACGGTAATTTAGAAACGGATGTGTATGAAATGTATAGCTTGCGGACTTACTAGTAACTATTGATGTTGAGAATTATGTTAAATTGCTAGCTTTGAATGTGGTTGACCGTTTTAGGATCATGAGAGCTTGAGTTTGTATTTATTTGGTTATACATGTGTATGACGTAGCTAAGTGATCATGTGGTTCTAAGTATATTGTATCATGAGTATGAAATGTACATAGTGTCATTCGTATAGCCTAATATGATGACACGGATATATGAGGTTATGTCGAAAGTTCATATGATAAACGTTGACTTCTGAAAGTTAACTGCGCATAAGAAGCATGATTAGATTTGTTGTCACAATTGTAAGATTATAGAAAGTCATATGGTATGTGATATATCAGTAAGAGTTACATGCAATAACATAATGAATTTATATGAGTTTGAAAAGATGTGATTTTTGGGCATATGCCTTATGCTTGTTAGGTTTAACTTATGAAAGTCAAATGTGAGTTATGCATTTGATATGATCGTTAATATGTACAATCGTGTATGCTAACAAGAATGTAATTGCGATGACATGAAAGTATAGGAATCATGTCAAGATGGATGGAAGCATGGAAGGCTAACGGTCAAAAGGAGACAAGATAACGGATGCAAATACGGACGCTAAGGTAAGTGATTTCCGGAATCACTTCTTCTTTTGTAAACAAATATTGCTATGTTGAATTCAGGGGATTGTGTAAGGAATAACATATAAGAGTAAGAATTAAGGTGCGCATTGTTGTGATGAGTCATAGGATGTCGTTTACGTTCGAAATTCATAATAAAAGTGAACGGGTCAAAATGTAGAAGAATGTGTAGGGTGTGAGTCTTGAATAATTATGGTAGGAAAGTTATGCAAGAATGTTTAAATAATCATGCTACTAAGGAAAGTAATATATAGCGGGCCGTAATAATTAGTTATGTCGAACTTAACTCGAATTAATCAAAGGGTCAAAATCAAGTAAGAATGAGAAAAACATAATTTTGATTAATTGGGCATGTGGTTAAGTGTTAAAAAGAATACAGGAAGCTTACGGAATGTTATGGGATGTTACGGGACATTATGAGTCAATCCGGGTTGGAACGGGAATCGGAAACGGGTTACGTAAGCTTAAACAAGAAGGAACAGCGTCGGTAACACAGAGGGAGCGTCGCCGACGGCCACCCTAGTCGTCGCCGACGCTGCCCCAATCTCCGACGCACTAACCCACTGTCTACGCAACATTAGTTCCGACGCAATATTTTAGATGGCGTCGCCGACGCTATGGCAGGGCATCGCCGACGCCTCCCACAAACTTGATATGTTGCTTTTGTTGGTTAGTCGTATTGTGAGTTCCATATCTCCTAAATATGTTCCGTAACCCCAAATGAACCCTGAACGGTGAAAATAACCAATAGGGAGTTATGTGAACTTATTAAATTGTTTTAGTGATTACATGATATGAATAAGTATGTAAACATGTATGTGTGTGTGTGGCTAAATTACATGTTAGTATAATTTTATGGGTAAATAAGGGCCTGTATGTATGTGTACAGCTTCAATACGTATGAGCATTAACGTTACTAATTATTGCTCTGGGAATTAATGGAAAGTGAAGGTTTACTTATTATTGATCTTGAAGATTGACGATTGGAATGTAAGATCATACATGGAACGATAATCGAAAGGATTTCATGAATAGAAAGAATATGGAGTGATTCATTTAATTATGAGCGTTTAATACTATGTATATTGTCATTGGATATTGATAATGTGAATGTATGTGGAGATTGCAGGTTACACCGAGTTAACGTAACTATGGAATGTAAAGGGTTGAAGATCGAGTCAAGTAGCAAGGATTGTACGGGAAGAGCAGTCTCATGTTTGTATCTGTGTGTTACCTTTAAGAAGTTAATTAAGAATAAATGTTGTAAATCATTTCAGGAAAGTGTCCAACATTTTTATCAAAGGAACCTTCAAGTAGGTTATATAGTCAAAAATTGGAAAGAATTTTTGAGCCAGTATTTCCGCTGCGTCGTTTTGGGTCAATATGTATTTAGGGTGTTTCACTACCATAGTTTTATAAAAAACGAAAAAAAACAAAACACTACCATAGTTTTGTCAAAAAAACGCTAAAACAATAGTGTGACTATAATTTTACATAGGGGCAAAATCGTAATTTGATAGGGAAAAAACAAAAACATTAGCAAAACTATAAATTTGAACCGAGGGCAAAATCGTAATATGGCTAAGAGGGAAAAAACAAAACCAATGGAAAACTATAAATTTAAACGAGGTAAAATCGTAATTCGCTTGGACCAATGGGAAAGTGTCAGGCAACTGCCTGGCACTATTCCCAGCCATGAGGTTTGTAGTGTACTAGTTTTTGCCTCGCGCGGGCCACTAAGCTGAATATTTCTCTCTCATAACATGTAGGTCTGTGATTCGTTCACATGTACATATTACTCATAACACGACCTAAAAAATTACATCGAGTCAACCAATTAAAACAATACCATAGTTTTCCGAAAAAAAACTAAAATGATGAAAAAACTATAATTTTAAACTAGGAAAATTGTAATTTTTCAGAACAAATGAACGTGTGTAAGACAGCCAAGTGGCATGAATATAAATTACACTAGTTCAACCCATTAAAACAAAACGCTAACTTAATTTTATAAGAAAAAAACTAAAACGATGGCATAATTGTAATTTTATATGGGTCAAAATTGTAATTTCACTGGAAAAAAAACAAAAAGGATGACAAAACTGTAAATTTGAGCTAATGGCAAAATCGTAATTTGGCTGGGAAGAAAAAAAACAAAACCAATGTCAAAACTGTATTTTAAACGGGTAAAATCGTAATTTAGCTTAACCAACGGGAAATTCCAACGTAGCAGCAGGCCGCCCATTTCAACCAATGGTAGGGAAACACTATTCCTTGCCATTATGATTGTTGTTATAGGTAATATAAATAATAAAGGATATAAAAATTATTATTATTTCATATATGTATATATATATATACACACATATATATAATGGTTGGGTTTATTTCATAAATTTTAAAAAACTATACAATTTTTAAACTCTTAATAAACAATCATTTTATTTATATATTTTTATATTTATGATACTTTTGTCATTTATTATATCTATACCTGATAAGAGTAGTTTTATCATTTTTATATGTAATTTTATGATTAAACGTAATATAATCTGATTATTATAGACATGTCTACTACTTTTAACATGCATGTGATCATAAAAATACATATAATAAATGATAAAAGTATCATAAATCTAACTTTAGATAAAATATTTCAATTAATGTCACGTGACATTTTTCTTTCAACCTCAAAATTTTTATTTATATTTTATTTTAATTATATTTAATAATTAATACATGAATAATTAATATATGAATATCAAATATATTTATCCTTAATCCAAATAATGTCACTTGTCGGTACCAAAACTTTTTTCCGAATTTTTATAACTAATATATAATTTTATCAGGTTTTAATATATACATATATTATATATATATATATATATATATATATATAGGATTAGGTTCAAAAGTGAACACAAGTGTATTTGCGAACTAAGAACTAATCCTGACCATTGATTTACACATATGTAAGGCCAGGATTTCATCATCAAATCGTAAAATACACTAGTGTATTTCATGATCAAATCATGGCCATTGATTTACACACGTGTAAGGCCAGGATTAGTTCGCTTAGTTCGCAAATACACTTGTGTTCACTTTTGAACCTATCATATATATATTAATTATAATATATATATATCTATATATATATATAATATTATTTATATCTGTGTGTGCATATTCACAGTAAAAAAAATTAGTCAAACTTTCTAATAACATTAATTGTTAAATATTAAAGTTAATTTTATTCATTCTAAATAAGTTATCATCGTGCTAAACAAAGACGTTATATAATGTTATAAAATTTTAATTTAAATATTCAAATGTTGACTACTATTTAAAGAGGTTGTTTAGTTTTAAAAACTATAGTCCTATTTTTTAAAATGCATAAATTATTTATAGTATGGTTTTTTTTAATACGTAATATTTTTTATGCTAGGATGATATTCGTATCTAATCTTATTCTTCTGATTTCCTAAAATACTATGCTAGGATGATATTGGTATCTCGTCTTATTATCCCGATTTCCTAAAATACTATCTATACCATAATATTTATTAGAGTACAATGCACAAAACATCCTTCATGTTTGTCAAAATTACAGGTTTCGGTCTTCATCTTGAAAACTTGTTGAAAACATCCTTTACATTTATTTTTTTGTTACTAATTTAATTCTTTATGACTAGCTTGGTTTATTTGCACAATTAAATCCCCTCACATACCTAACGAATGAGTGTATATTTGTCATTTCCTTTTCTATTCTTATAAAACAACATATCTCATTAAACCCATGATCGTTTCGTCATCTCCTTCAATGGAAAACCCTGGAATTAAATCATCCTCTCTTCAAATTCATTAGTAAATTCATCATCAAACTTATCATCAATGTCATGTGTCTATTATTTGTGTGGGAGGGTTGCAATACTGAGAACCTCTCAAACATCAAAGCCTAATGATTGGTGGTTGATAAAAAAATACCATAGGCGAACTCGATATTATAATCATCTTTAGTTCGTATGTGAAATCCACCTCCTTTGTTTGTCACCATTTGGGGAGTCGATTGGGGAGTGATCGGAGTTGATTGAGGAGTGATTGGAGTTTGTTGGGGTGAATGATCGGAGTAGGGGGTGGTGATCGGAATATGGATCGTTTGTTAAAGATTTTAAACAAAGTGTGGGGGGGGGGGGGGTTTGAACGATGTTTGTGGATATTTATTATAGTGTTGAATATTAAATGACAAATATACCCTCACATGTTAGGCATGTTAGAGGATTTAACTGTGAAGGTAAACCAAGTTAGTCATAAAGGATTAAATTTTGTAACAAAAAAATAAATGTAAAGGATGTTTTTAAGATAAAGGTTGGATGTTTTCAGCAAGTTTTTAAGATAAAGGTTGGAACCTCCAATTTTTGGCAAACATAAAGGATGTATTATGCAGTTTACTCAATTTATTATATCATTAATATACATAGTAGAATTTAATTACAATCCATTTGCCATAACTTCATAACTTACAATTTATTTTCAAAAACACTATCATTTTTATTCTTTTATTGTTACTGTTTTACAGCGTATATCGTGAGATGGATTATACTGACATAAAAGAGAAGTGAAAACTTAGAAAAATATATTTAGAAAGCTGAAATTTAACATTTCTTTTTGTTTCACATTTTATGTAATAAGTCATTTCACTGATGATGAATATATACAAAATTATAATTTACATTTTTTTTTATATTCAACCCGTGTAATGCACGGGTTTATAAGCTAGTATAAAAAAATATAAATAAAAAGATTGTTTATTAGAAATTTTGAAAGTTTTTTTTACATATTTAGAGTTCTAAAATGAACTTAATCCTTTATATATCTAATAACATGTATAAAAAATATTATTTAATATTATTATTTAAGTGTGATAATACAGCAGAAAGTGACCCGTATATGAAAAAGATAACAATTGTATATCTACCGTTTTTAAAATTGTTAAAGAATGCCTACACTTTACTATTTTTTTAGTTGTACCAGATTTTTTTAATATCTTTTTTATTCGCATATCAACTTTTCGTATATTAATATTCCTTTTATAAATGATATACGAACAGCTTTATTCATGTTTATGATGTGTACTCTCTCTTGATTTAACTCGTAGAAAGAAACAATTAATGAGATATTGAAATTAATGAGATATTGAAATTAATGAATTGAAGTTTGGTTAAATGCATATCAAAATGAAGGAAGTCAACGCCAAAGTGAACGGATACAAGACATGAAAAAACACTCAAAAGACCAATCAACATTGGGGCCTAGGATGGCATGAATATAACATGGTTGCAAAAGTAAACGTGATTAATGTCGGCATTGGACACTTTTTAATACTATGTGTTAAGGGTTAATAACTTTTAACCGTCATGTTATAAAATGTTTGTCATATCAATGTTATGTACATCACCGGATTAGATTCTTTCACTTTTTCTAGTTACACCGTATTATCGATGTACTAGTTTTAGCACACTCCAATCATCTTTCAATCATTACTTTTTTAATTTTAAATATATTTTCAAATATTTTTTATTTAATATTTAATAAACATAAATTAATTGAATAAACCAAATAAAATAGATACTAAAATAATACATTCGGAAAAACATTACATAAATTAAAATTAACCCCTAATAAAACATGATTAAATCCTAATAAAACGTTACATAATTGAAATTAAAACATTACATAAGCTACATAAAACATTATTTGATAACCAAAGCGAGAGTCAGGTGATGACAATCACGAACACTATTACGCCCGCCCAAACTCTTGTATCGTTAACTGGAGTTGTCAGATGGATAAGCCATTTCTTCATCCGACATGGGTAACGCATTCCACCATGTCGTTGGTTTCATAGCCTCGGCCCAATTTGGGACTTCTAGTGTCGTAAGGGGGTTTGTTTGTCGTTGGAGGACGATGACATTCCCAATTCTTATTCCATCAAATCATAGTTGAGTAAATGTATAATCATATACCAAGTTCAACGCTTCCACAATCAAATCCAAAGGGTGTTGAGGACAGTACACCTCCATTGGAGGAGGGCTTAAAGGTGGGGCGCGGTACAGTTTTGGAGGCCAGACTAAAGGTGAGGCATGTAGAGTGCTAGAGGAGGGTTTGAAGGTGGGCACGATAGAGTGTAGAGGAGGGTTTGAAGGTGGAGGGTTGAGCGTCGACGGTTTGAGAGTCAACAATTTAATCAGCGACGCTTTGAAATTCCGACCGGTGCAAATGGATAACCGACACCCATATCTCAGAAGTATTTCCATTAAGATGTGATTTCAAAAGTTCAATTGTGGGTTGAGAAGTGCATGTAATTATAGTGTTTGAAATATAGTCGTTGGAATATAGCCATTAAAATATTAAGATTTAAAATTATATTTAAATTTAATACATAATTTAAATTAAAACAAAAACATGATTAAAATTTAAACGAGTTGATAAAAAATAAACTAATTTAAAAGACTGCAATTAAAATTAAAATGAGTACATAAATTGAAAATAAAATGACCACATAAATAAAAAACTAAAACGACTAAATATATACTAAAATTAAAACGACGACATAAATTAAAATTAAAACTATTACATAAACTAATATTAAAATGACTACATAAATAAAACTAATCGTCGGAGTCAGAATATGGACGTGGAACTGGTTGCTACCAACGGGGATAGTTTCTTATTAGTTGTCAGCATGTCATGTGCCTAAATACTGTTTGATGGACCCTATGGTACTCGGCAAGGGCCTCATCAATCGGTTCCGTCACGTTTTCCTCGTCACCGAGTAGCGCCAAGTGGTTAAAGATTTGGTTGAATCTTGCAAGTCTGGCTCTCAAATCCCTCCACCTTGATCTTACTTGGAGTATCGACCGATTAGTTTCACCCAAACGTTGCTGAAGATTATTAAAAACTTCTCTTCAAGACATATATGTGCTGCCAATAAACCCTCAGTCACGTTCAACCAAACTGTTGTCAAGGCTATGTCTTCCGGTTCGGTCCAAGCTCTTCTTGCCATTTAATTTATATTTATGTTTTTTGTGGAGAGATTTGATAATTTCGTGTGTTTAAAATAGTTGGTTGTGCGCATATGTATTTAAAAAAGATTTGTTTTTTTAACTCAAACGGTCATGTGACCGTTGCACCCTACCTCACAATTTTCTTCTCTCTAACGGCCATTAAGGCATTAACCACCTCCGCCCTAAACCCATGTTTAACGCCCCACGAGGCAGTGTGTAACGCCCCTCCACCGGTAAGGCAAAGCCTAAACAAATAGCATGTCTCTGGTAAACTACTAAAGTTTAATTTTATTCCCTGCCAAAAGATTTGGGTGCTGAATAAAGGAATAGCCCCTGGTTTTTAGGTAATGGGCCCAAGCTATTTTTCTTTTGGAACCACAATTCTTATTTATATTCAATTTTACCCTAATAATTTTAAACTACTCTCTTATCCAGGTGAGACTTTTTCTCAAAGAGATATTTGCCTTTACCAATTGTGCTAGCCCCACATTGGCGACCAACTTTTTTTTAATGGCAAAGAATCTCACGTGTAAACCCACCCTGCCCGGGGCTATGTCCAAGGTCGACTCCTCGACTGCCATGAGACCGTGCCCCCCCCGGGATGCGCGGGAACCGGATGGAATCCGTACACCCTCGCCCCGTCAGGTTCGAACATGGAATTAAAGCTCAGGTTCGTCCCTTCACCTAGATGTCCCTTGAAGATAACCCAAGCGAAAATCCAAGCTGCATCTCTACTAGGAAGAACAGGCCAATTTACCACTAGACCAAGTTGTCAGGACCACGTTAGCGACCAACTTATTATAGGGAAACAGACTGCCCAATTCATTTAAAATTAGTATAAGCGTAAGTCAGCATCAAATCTCACATCCAACCTTCGTTTCAGCTTTGACAAAAAAGATGCTAATAAAAAAATATAAAGTCTTGAATTGAACTTATAATACTTGAAAACTCATTTCTAAAGCACATCCAGCATATTGGTCAAAAGCCGATCCTCCAAGAGTTGGACATACGATGCATATTTGCTTAAGACACAAGCCGCAAACCTTACTCAAAGTTCAAGTTGCAGCCTTCCCCAAAGCACATATAACACAAGTTGAAAATTTTCTCAATGTTCAAGACATGAAGATCAAGATCTAAACACTTGTAAGTATTCATACTTTATACCATCATTCGGGAAACATGTTGAGTAAGACGCTCCAACGATGTCCAACGAATCAATCATGCCATACAGTGATATCTTGGATCAACAAATTTGTCATCCATAAACGTGGGTCGTCTATAAAAGCTTATCTTCATCATTGACATTATAAACCTTCACTCATAGAACCACTACATTCAAAACATCATTCAATCTATGTATGTAAAATAGTCTATAAAAGCTTATCTTCATCATTGACATTATAAAACCTTCACTCATAGAACCACTACATTCAAAACATCATTCAATCTATGTATGTAAAATAGACGCGCTGCGAAAGGCTTGTCAAAAGGGAAAAATAGATGAAAAACGTTGAACCACACACGCACGTTGCAGCGCGTTAACTCGGAAAAATTAAAACGAAACGTTGAACGAAAAATTTGCGAAAGATGAAAAGTACAAGGGACTAAAGTTGAAAGTAAAAAGGTGTTGAGGTTAAATTGCAAAAGATGAAAAGCTTTGGGTTAAAGATATCAAATAGGTTAAATTGCAAAAGATAGAAACTTTTGAATTAGAAGTGAAAAATCAAATTAATCAAATTGGTTAAACTACTAAAGATTGAAACTTTACACTTAAATTGCTAAAGATTGAAACTTTAAAGTTAGAAAGAAAATATCCATTTTTTAACAAAAAAAAACACCTAAAGCCACAGATACAATAATCATTAGCACAAATATGTTTGCTTAGTTATAGTTTTTAGTAGTTTTTAACCCATCATATGTATAAAATAAACACTTATCTGGTGACAAAAATATCATTTAAAGAACATATTTATGATCTTCTCCCTTTGGAATCCCTCTTTAAAACAATATGTTTGATTATTGTATTGTGCTACAACAATAAAAAGTAAAGTTAATGTTATAATTATCTGATCACTTAAGTATAATAAACACTATGCATTAATTTTTTTTAAACAAGCATTTTATTAATAATCCCAAATTCCTTTATGCTAGAATACAGTGCTAAAGTCAACATGGTCAAAGTTCAGTGTTGGTGTTGCTGGTTGTTAGTGATAATCACAATTTATTAAAAAAAAAAAGATTCTCACTTTAGTGATTGCAATTATTTTAATCACAGTTTGGTCCACAAGTAATCTTTGCTACAATCATCATTATTTAGGATCAATACAGACTGATTATAAATTTATGTAAACCAACCTATAGATAGTATAAATATAAACCACCTGCAACTCTCATATCAGAAAATGATCTCCACACTTGATCTAAACATCAAAATTTACAATGGAAATTCTTTCTGAAGAACATCAAGATTTCGCGAATCACAAGCGGCCATCATATCCTCCCTCGAGGCACAGCTGCAAAGAAAGTTATTGTTAGGTAAAACAAAGGAATCCATATTTATTAGCAGTTAAAGTTTCGATTAACAAGTGTAAAGTATAATTCACCTTAAAGAAATTCTTAAATATTGCCACGCATTATCTGCCTTTGGATTCATTGCTAGCGCACGGACATAGTAACGAATTGAGTCCTCATACATACCCTGTAACATTAAATTGTTTTAAATATTAGATTCATTCCCAAACATTAAATAATTGGCAAACTGAGCGCGGTAGAAATAGATTTTACAACAAAAAAAATCCCGATTTTCGCAAAAAACTTTAAACTAGGCGTCAAATAGAAATCAGTTTACAATACATTTACCGAAATAGCAACATCATTTTGTGATTTTACCTATAAATTGCTGATGTGACGCTGATCATGCTTATGTGAGAGAAAATAATAACTTTATTGCATTTTTAAAAGGATTTTTTTATGAAAAACTTGAGCTTAAAAACAAATATTAAATGAGAAATACAGTAATTTTGGAAATGAGCCAAGAAAATATCTGCTACATAGGAACAAGTTCATTGTGATTAATAAAATGTAACCTGGTTGCTAAAGTCAGTAATAATGTGACAGTTAATTTATGTTTTGCGATTCGCTCTTAATAAAACTTTACGCGCACTTAGCAAGCATAAAAATAGAAAGAAAAATGACCTGATTTGCGTAACTAATGCCCATGTTTGCCCACGCGCGAACATAATTGGGCTTCAAATCCAATGCCTACATAAAAACAATTAAATCAGAAATTATTTGGCACACACAAAAAAGATAATGATAATGATAATGATAATGATAATGATCATGATCATGATCATGATCATGATCATGATCATGATCATGATAATGATAATGATAATGATAATAATAATGATAATAATAATAATAATAATAATAATAATAATAATAATAATAATAATAATAATAATAATAATAAAAAGGTAACATTAAAAAGGTACTTACATGTTGGTATGCATATATTGCATCAGCACTCTGCACGCTATTTGCTTGTGTGGCCCCAAGTTTATTCCATAACGAGTAATCTCGTGGCTTAAGTTTTAAAGCTGTTTGAAAAGATTCAATTGCTCTATCATATTCTCTTGAAAGATTATATAGAACACCTAGTACTATGTGTACATCAGCATCCTCAGGTGACATTTGCGCTGCCTCATTAAAAGTTCTAGCAACCTGTAAAGAACCATAACAAAAAATAAAATTCGATACCAAATAACTTGTTTAAACTATATATACCATTACAGATATGATAGTAACGAACACTCACATCAGCATAGTAGAGAGAATCCGAGAGTTCCGGAGGTGCAATTTTCCCGTACACTGGGTGGTTGCGCAGCCAACTATATAAATATTTTAGTGCTGCTTGTTGTTCCAGTTCTGTAAAATTAAAAGATGTTAGGAAACTTTTCGTAATAAAACAAAGGTCATATGTCAGTAAATGGTAATCAAGTTTCACCATTGTTACACCTAGGTTGCTCAAACTTTTCTAAAAGATTTAACCACTCAAGTTTCAAAGTTGAGACGCGTTTTGAAAAAGTAAACTGATGACATAGAAACTTATTGTGTAAAATACCTAATGGTGTGCCTAGGCCTGTAAATAAACCGAACGTTCATGAACTGTTCGTAAACTTGCTCGGCAGGAAGTTCGAACATGAACAACTTTTTTCATTTAATTAAACAAACGAGCATGAACACACGTGTTGATTGTTCATTTATGTTTATTTATGTTCATTTATTTACATTCGTTTATATTTGTTCATTTTAATTCAAATAAAGGCATAGTCATATTTATATAAATATAACTTTTTAACACTTCACATAAATATATGTAATTGATAATTGGGCTTTCCAATGGAACTTAACGTAATTAATCAATAATTCATATAAGAAAACTACTTTATGTCCGTTTATGTTTCGTCATTTATATTCATTTGTGTTCGTTGTGTTTGTTTAGTTGTGTTCATTTATGTTGTTTTATGTTTATTAAATTATGTTCGTTTAAGTTTGCTTCTTTATGTTCATTTACGTTCGTGAACTATTCGTTTAAGTTATAAACGAACGAACATAAAAGAACACGAACATGCCCATCTTCTTAATAAACGAAAATGAACAAAAAAATGTGTTCGATTATATGTTTGTGTTCGTGTTTGGTTAAAGTTACATGAACAACACTAACATGCCTTTGTTCATGTTCGTTCGGTTCTTTTACAGGCCTAGGTGTGCCACGTCATCAACTTTATACCACCAGGATGTCACGTCAACATATGTACCAGTAATATAACTGGCACGGTATGCCAATTGATTAACCTAGGTGGAACAATTGTGAACTTGCTTACCAATTAGTGACATTAGCCATAAAAAGATAAATCTGCACAGAAGTTGAAATATACCATTCGTGTGGCTCACTCCAAGCGCAAGAAGTACTTCCAAGTTTGTCGGGTCGGCTTCATATGCACGCATCATTGACGCAATTGCCTGGCGATAACAGTGTATGTATCGTAATAAGTTCAAATCAATTCTGCAAGATTATAGTTATTAATGACAAATACTTAAATATAATGCTATTAATACCTGTTGATCATCATCGTTTTCAGCATGTGCTACACCAAGTAATCTCCAACCTTCAGCGTTATCAGGGTTCTTCAAAACTTCAGCTTCTAAAGCAAGAACTGCTTCACTTAAAAGACCTTTCCTGAACAGTTCTTGACCTTCTTTCAAAGGTTCAGGATGACCCACATAAGGGTTCAAATCAGAGAACACGTAAACTCCCCTAGAACTGTCAGATTTCTGCTTCAAAACAGCTTGCTCATTTACGTACCTACAAAAATTACTCATTATTAATTTACAAACAATTCCCCAACTTCCTACAAGATCGTGAGCTCATCTTCATTGACTTTGGTTTGACCAGTCTCTCATAATAAACTTCATTTTTACCCATATCTTTTTTATGTATAATACATGTCAATTAATGTTACTATAACTGTTACCAATTAGAAATTAGAAATTGGTGTTTTTGTTTAACGTTTTTCCCCGGTTTTGATCGTCGTTCGGTTCGCACCCCCCTCCCCCAAAACATCAATTAACAAAAGCCACCATACAAATTAGGATAACTAATGTAATTGGGAATGATAAACTTACTCATCATACGCACTAGCCCAGTTCTCAGCAGTATCATCTCCAAGAATCCCTTCGCCAACCTGGCGCCCAAATTCATCGGCCCAATCATTGACTTCCAACTTCGAAAACTCATTGACCCACTGTTCATCTACGGGACCGTGATGCACACGTTCATTAGCAAAATCATCTGCCCACCTATCAGGAGCCATAGAAACCTAACAACCCAGTTATTCATTAGTAACTATATGACCTAAGTATGTGCGTTGGAAAAATAAGATTAAAAGGTGGGCCAGGAAAGCTCTACTGACCTGTTCATTTGCAAACTGATCGGCCCAATTAGAGGGGCCTGCATTATATTGTTGTTGAAATTCATTTGCCCAGTCACCACTTGCAGGTTTGACCTGGTTATCCTCAATAGTCAACTCCCCACGACTCATCTTGGAAACAAATTGAAGGAACTTTGAGTTCTGGTATTACCAAATAACAGCATCAACAAATAAGTTCACACCGACCCTTAAAAAGCAAGAATGTAATAACGAAGTTTATAAAATTAACGTTTAACCTGAAATTTAGGGTTGTTGTTCTGAGATAAGGTGTGTGCTAGCATACGAGTCTGCTCCATAGCAGCCAAAGATGGAATATTTGTACCAGCCATTCGATCAACAGATGTCATCTGACGTTGCTCCTGAAATCAATGCACCATCATGTTAATATAAATAATAAGTTGTACTGCCGTAACCATTGATGAACTGAAATAAAGAGTATGATATATCCTCACGTGTTCAAATTCAGAAGCCCAACCACCAGCACCATGTTGACGTTCAAAGGATAGGGCCCATGCATTAGGGTCAGCTTGACCTAATCTTTGTTGGGAAAATTCATCAGCCCAACCATCTGGACCGTGCGGTCTAGGTGGCATGGCTTGAGACTCACCCCAATATTGTTCCAGCTCTGGGTATCTTCCAGGCATCGGGCCCCTAGCCATACCCTGATTGTCGATTTCTAACGAAGATAACAGAGCATTCACCTGAATACGTATATATATAGTCAGTTGGAAAGCAAAACAAAAAAAGGCTAACCTATGCAGTTAATATCGCCGATATATCACCGATGGTGATATATTGGTGATATACCGGTTATCAGTCCCCTGGTGAGATATCGATGCAAAATAGCGGTCAGAATATCGGTACCGATTTATCGGCGATATTGGATCGCTATATGACCGATTTTCCCAATATCAGTACCTTTCTTCTTAGTTCTACCATTTGTCTTTCTTCTTATTGCTGCTATTAGTGTTTTATGTCTTAATTTTTAAAGTTAGTGTTTTAAGTCACTTGCTACAATTATTAGTGTTTTGCAAGATGCAAAAGGTTAATTTGTTAAAGAGCATACTGAATGGTTATATATATGAATTCAGCATGATATTAAAACTACCGATATCCCACCGCGATTACCGATATCTCAAATGTCGGCACTTGACCGATATCCGATTTTTTACCGCAGCGCCTAAAATAAATGTTACCGAAGATAAGTTTTTACGTGCATTGTAGTACAAAACAAGTTTATTTGTTAAAAAAAATAGAAAAGAAAATAGGTTTGATTTGTAATTTGAGAAAGAAACCTGGCCATTGATGAAATCCTCACTTCGGTCAGCAAATATATGTCTAGCCATGATGCTACTACGATCGCGTATGCAACGTTTGTCCCCTTCAGACAACCCTAATACGGGAAGTTGAGTGGGACCAAAAGGAACTCCACCATGACTGCTATTAACAAATGAATGCAAAAAGCTTGATAATACTCTTTGAGGTGGACCTGAATCACAAGAAATCATAAAAAAAAAATTAAAATCCCCAAAGCATTAGATTTAAAAAAATTTGAACTTTACCGTTTAACTCGGGTTGAAGTTGTGGTTGCCCTGGAGGGAAATGAGGAACCTGAGGATTTTGAATTCCGTCCCAAACTTCGGCAAGTCGGTTGTCGTTTGCGGCGTGGAAACCGTTAAGGAACTCTGAGCCCTGACATACAGAGAATAAATGAATAGATATATATGAATAAATAACTATCTAGTAATCGTTAAATGATACAAAATAAAAACCTTGTTTTGTTGATGCAGAGGATGGTCCAACTCTGAACCAGGAAGTGCTGGCATAGGATCTACGACTCCTGGGTAAAGATTGTTGACAGATGGATTAAGTGATGATGTAGGAATCTCCTGCAACCTTTCCTGCTTGCAAAAAAATTGTATTTAAGATACCGTGGTTGTCTAACATGCTAGCTGATCAAATCGTACATGTTACCGCTTCCTTCATATTACGATCCATGATCGGAAGTAAGATGTTAACCAAACTAGGTTGATAAAACTGTAATGCTAATATGGAATCGACACACGATTTCACCATACAAAAAATGTGCATTTCTAACAGAATATAAAGACCATTCGTAAATCATCTTAGTGTCAGAAAAAGGATATCATGACTAACAGATTTGCTTCAAAACTTCTGTAGGATTCTTTAATAATAGAAATACCTTACTTAAAGAAGATAATTGGTAACCACCAAACTTATCCGCATATAACAATTTCTTGTGAACTCTGAACATGGTCCATGAAAAGAATAGTATGGTAGATGCCAAAGACTTCCACATAATAACAGTTCAATAGTCTCACAGATCGTAATAGAGTTTTGAGCGTATATTATTACCCAAATAATTTCCAATTTCAAGCATCTTCATAACTTGTTGATCATCCAGGATAACATAAAAGATAGTTTGGGGGGCCGATTGTCAAGGCCCACCCAAACGTGCACCTAGGCTTACTTTTCAGGCCCAACGCAGCCTTCTCGCTTTGCTTCACAAGCCCCCTTTCAGGCCTTCAGACGCATTTTCGGACCAACTTCCGATCAAAAATCGTCTGAACGTGTTTGAACAGGTCTGATACAATTATACGAGTCCTAAACAAACCTGTAATCAATCTAAAACAGCCTAAACTAGTCTTAAACAAGCCTAAAACCCCTAAAAATGGTATTTTTAAAACTAGGAGCCACGCTTAAAAAAAGCCCTCGTTTTTCAACCGCCTTACGCCCCCCCAAGGCTCGCTCTTTGCACCTTGAATGCGCCTTTCGCAACCGACACCTACGGTTAGGGCCAAAACACTATAACTTCAACATAGGATTCAAAACAAGTACATAAATCAATAACCCCAACTCAATTCTGCTTTATCAATAATCTTGAATCTTACATACAATCAAATTTCACACCCCAGTTTCCAAATTAGGTTTTTTTATAGAACAGATGTACTCCAGATAATAATCATCAATAAGTACATAACTATTTGCGTACGAAAGTATAAGTTGACAATTGAAACGAAGAAAGAAAGTACCTTTTGAGATGAAGAGCCAATAAGGGCGTTTGCAAGAGCACCGAGAGGGTTTGACGAAGAGGAAGAACCGGGCACAGCGCATGCTGCCCCGCCGGTCACCAAGTCCCTCATCGCCATCGTTGGTATCGACTAACAATTGATCGCCGATTTGGGGTTCGATTGGATTGAGGTTGGGTTGGGTAGCAATCAATTGATGGAAGTAGAAAGATGGATGATGAGCAGATAGATAATGGAGCAAATATTTGGGGCGTTCTTCTTTCCAAGGAAAAACAATTATATATTTTCTTTGAGATGATAATATAATATTATTAAATTTTGTAAAGATATATACATCCCTACCGACCCTAGTACCCTTTGCGGCCTTACCCAACTACTCATGTCCTTTTTTGTAATTTTGCGAGCTTCTTCACAGATCTCCAAAGCGGCGTACCATCATTTAACCCGACGGCCCAACCCATAGGTCATAACGGTCAATATCAACAACGCCTAGCGAACCATCCGAGTCTGATGCTCGTACTACTATTAACTTAAGTGACGAGTTAAATGAGTTGAATTTGAGGAACCCCAAAAGTTGCCACGACCAGTAGGTATGGATAGAAGCAAGGCTGCAACACGAGCACGAGGCACCTTCTCGACAAGGCCATCGGATGGCCCATCAAGGTTGGACGAGTTCGACGATAGATTCACTCGGCTTCTCTCAATGAAAGAAAAGGAACATGAGCTTAAAATGGAAAAAACAAGGCGAGAAAGATATGAAGTTTCTCGAGAAAGACTTTCCCACCTAGCGGAGGAGGAACGAGTCGTAAGGCAAAAATCTGAGCAAAATATATGTATTGTTTAGTAGGTTTTTATTTTTATTTTTAAGTTGGTTGTTTTTTTAAGTAACTTTGTAGTTATTATTTTTAAGTACTTTGTAATCTTTTTTTATTTTATTGAAATTATGCTTTTTTAATTTTGTTTTAAATAAAAATAGTATATAAGTTAAAAAATACAAAATAAAAAAAAATTTAAGTAACTATGATCAGGTCTTTAAACCATTACATGTAAGTTAAACGGATGAGGTTTAAAGTTCCATTATATGATATTATCTTAACTAATTTCCCAAGGAAATTACATTAAACATCTAGTATATAGTTTGACTATATTATATATTTTTTAATGCAAAGGTTACAACTATATTATTTCTACTCATAAACTACACTAATAAATACTAAACTACATCCCATATCAAGGTTTAAACTCTATCTTTTCTTCAAATGGCAAGAGTCTTTACCACTCAGCTATAACTGGAATTGGACTATATGAAACTTGTTTTTGAACCCATCTATAACTAGAATGGCTATTATATGAAACTTATTTTTGAGTACTTTTCAAGAATTTCATGGGAGGTGGTTATAATGTTATATGAGGTATTGAATGAATCTATCGAACAAGATTCCTTCAATGACTAATGTAGCATGGCTAGGTAATATTTTGTCTGAGCCCAATGTGTTAAGTGGTAAACTAAGGAAATTAGGTGGGTCCGTTGAGCTTTTCGTATTGGTCTAGGACCACCAAAAATCAAGCGTTTTAAATTTTTAGTAAGTTTTATATGTTATATTATAGTATTAGGCCTAATAAAAAGTAAAACTAAACCGTATTTTTGTTAAAGGAGTCCAAATAAAAATTGTTTAGGAAAAAAGACTCACATTCAAGGCCCGGTTTCGAAACTAAACGACAAATATACTTGCAACAACCAACGACCATTCGACCTCATCCCAATTCAACGAATCAACACCTAAAGTCCCTAAAATAGAGTTGCAATCATCGTTCCCACTTCCCATCGCAGCCTGCTATATCAATTTTCTAGGCTATCGGCTATCACTAACGGTAATCACTCACGGCGCCGGGTCCGTTGAGATTGGAGGAGAATTTATAGGCGAAATTAGGGCTAATTACTCAAGGTAGGTTAACTTTAACAACTAATTTTTATATTAATCTCTATATATTTTATAGGCTAAATTGCAATTTACGTCCTTTATGTTTAAACGTTCTTTCAGGCAGTGTACTTTAACTATCAAAATTACACTGTTTGTCCTTTAGCTTAACACATATCATCAGGCGTTGTCCTTGCCTTCTAACCCAATTAGATTATCTGGTTAAATTTCCTAATGTACAAATCACGTGAACGTATTATTGTCAATTCGTTACGTCTTTTATGTTTGAACGTTCTTTCAGGGGTGTCCTTTAACTATCAAAATTACATTACTTGTCCTTTAAGTTAACACTTCTCATCAGGCGACGCCCTTTAATTACCAAAATTTCACATTTTAGTTAACATATCATGGCAATGGGATGGGTTTAGGTAATCCAACCCCAAACCCAATTAGATAAGTTTGTCCAAAACTCGTCCAAAAATCCGTCGGGTTTCTGGAAAACTGTCAATTTAAAAAATTGCCCGTTGGGTATACCCCACTCAAAACCCGTTAGATATCTATCTGGTAACTGCTGATCAGATACATTTAACATTATAACTAAATAATATATCAAATAAACTACATAAATAAAATACCAAAATGTGTATAAAGTATATTCAAATGCATAGATAACAAAAATAGTATACACCAAAAACTGATATAAATCATACATATACATATTAAAAAAATTATATCGGGTATACAATCGGATAAACATGTACACTTTATTGAGTAATAGGATCGGGTAAACTGGTATATCACCAAAACCCAAACATGCCCCTAACCCGCAAAAAAAACCTAATCCCAAACCGGTCCCATACCCGATTACCGATCTCAACCCCGTCCCAAACCTGCTCCATTGCTATCCTTAGTTGTGGGTTTTGTATTCCAACTTTTGTAATGATTTTTAACTGAAATGTGAAATTTTGGTAGTTAAAGTATGTCGCTTGATGATATGTGTTAACTTAAAGGACAACCAATGTAATTTGGTTGTTAAAGAACAACCTTATTATATGATATTGAAGAAATTTATCATTTTGAAATCCGAAATCGTATGTATCACCGATTGCAATCACTATTTTCCCTAAATCCTTAATCCTAATTGCTACTTTGTCTTTGAACCTAATTAAAGTGCTTGACCTTGTGATTAATGTGATACTGATTTTGAAAAAGGGCCGCTTAAGATCTCCAAAAACATTAGAACAACCCTGGGAAATGATAGCAAATACTAATTCAGGTTGTTGTCCTCTCCAGGTATAATCTAGGTTGAAGGGTTATATACGATATGTAGCAAATGTGAGTCGTTCAGTCTTGTCCATATGTGTCAAGTGGTAACTAAAATATGTAACGTAGCAAGTGTATCTACAAGTTAATTGGTGTCCCTTTTGCAAGGTATGGATGGATGCGCAAGTTTATTTTTAGTGCATTACAAGGTGTCTTTAGTCTTTGTTATGGCTAAACTATTGTCTAGGCTAGCGATAACACAAAACAGGTACCATTCAGACCATAATTGGTTGGACAATTCGACTAGACTTCCTCCAGATCATCATTGAACTATTAAAGATTAATTTAACACAGATTTTTCAATTAAAACATTCTTACAGGTCAACAGAAAATATCGAAATTTTATATTTGATATCGGTAAATATTAAGCCGCCAATTGAGTGTGTGTATATTTGAATGACTAAACTTACGCATCGTGGGGATTGAACTCATGAACGTCAGCTGAATATTTTGTATGTTATTATTTGTCTGGCCTCTGGATTATACGTTATCACAAACATTGATTGATTATCTGCATTTGCTTTAATATATAACTTTCTAAAAAGCGGCTTAAAATTATAAGAACGAAATTTATAAAAAGCTGTTTAAAATTATATGAACGAAATAAATCAGTCAAAATGCATTTGAGAAGTAAACTTTAAAGTACTGTAGTAGTGTAGTGGGTTGGAAGTTGGGCCCGGTTTAAAATCCGTTGGTGGTCCTATTTGTGGGCCGTAGAGCCATCACTTGGGACTCGGCTTTTACTTAATCTGCTATTAGTGTTGGTATATTTTTAAAGCCTTTAAGAGTGGTTTGTTATAAATTTAGGATGTTAAAATAGGGGTGTTAAGTTGTTAACGGTTCAATTTAAAACCATGAAATCGTCCAAACAAGTTATTGGTTTTGTTTCAAGGCCGGGTTTTTCTAAACTTTTGATCTGTTGATTTTTAAAACATTCAAATCACAGTGAACAATTTGGTTTACGATTTATACCCAAAACCACAATAACCACATGACAGGACAATAAAATTCGGATATAAAATAATTTAAAAGTATTTTATATTACATATATTTAACTATTTATATTTTAATTTACATTTGATAAACATAAAACTGGGTCAATACTTGAAGACTCAAAAACTAAGAGTGCGAGCTATGTAGAAAAGAGTCTCATAATTGAACTGTAACCTTCAAAGATCACAGCAAATGAAGACGTCGTTAGCCTCGTCACAGGGAGGGGGACCTCTCTGTGACTAAGCTCGGGCGTGAGAATAAATACAGGAAGTACAAAGGATAAGTTAGTGAGAGAGATAGGAGAGATTGAGAGAGAAAGTACACATTTCCCATTTTGGAGTTTGGAGTGGGGTATTTATACTTGTGGATAACCTGACGTGGCGAAGTTAGTTATGGTCGGACCAGTCGCTATCAAGTGGTTAATGGGGGTGGGTCCCATAGTTAGTTATGAAAGATTCTCTAGGCCGGAAGATTCTTTAGGCCGGAGCATGTTGGTTTGAGCCATGGGCTAATATGTTCGGTTCGGCGAGTTGTATGTCACCTCATCAAGTCCCCCTAGTCCGTGTCGTTGTTTGCAACGTTATGGACTAAGTTTGTTACTATGCTTGAGATATTTCGGGGTGGGAAGGTTTTGCTTTTGAATTTTGAATTCTTTTTTCGTCAGTCGTTTAATTTCCGTGACAATGTCGTGACTTTTGCTTTCCCTTTATTGCTGACGTTATAGTTACGTATCATCGGCTACGTGTCGCTCTCTATTGGTTGGAGTAAGGTGGTGCAAAGCTATCTCCCACCTTTTATGCTTATATATATCAAGAAAGGGGCCGGTAAAAGAGGGATTGTCTTTTTACCTTTATTACTCCTTCTTCTTCGCTGCTATTTTAATCTTCGAGTTGCTTTGACAATCAAGGTTTGTGATTTCTTTTTACGAATGGCGAATAAAGACAACTTGAGCTCCAGTTTTAATGTTTTAACTCAATCGGGGCTGGATTTGATTGTTGAGAAATATCAGATCCCTTTAGCTCTCAATCCTGTTCTTCCAGAGAAAGATACTCCGGCGTACCCCTTTGATGCTGGAAAAATCTCATTATACACAAATTTTTTTGAATACTGTAACTAAGGATCCCATTTCCCAAATTTTTAATAGATTTGCTCATGTATCACTTTTTTTTTCAGTTTAATTTTTTGTCAATTATATAGCAAAGTAACAAATTACAAACAAGTGGCAGGTAAACGGGCAACAAGCTGCGCCGCAACCCCCTTTTGAATTACAAAACCAATCCTACTAAAGACGAAACGGCCCTTAAAGGTTGAAAGATTACTATTCACAACCTGTTGGACCCTGTTTAGAAATTCTACAGCCTCTGGGGCTAGGGACCCAAATGTATCAAAAGCGAATGGGATAAACACGTGTTGATTCTCTAAACAAGCCTTCTCGTGTTTAGCGACCTTGCCTGATTCCGCCTTTAACGCAGCCTGGCCAGCAACAAACCCATTATCCCTGAGTCCAACAAGATGGGACACTCCTGTAAGGTCCACACAAGCGTGTTTTCCCCTAGCCCACCCAAACACAAGAATATCAGCTGGCCGAAGAGTAGACCTCCCGTCGAGCGGGCCCTCATCTCAGATGAACCCCCTTGGTTTAGCTATGGTGAATCATTTTGAGTTGTCGTGTCGGGCCCTCGGTTCAGACCCTAACCTGGATGTGTTTCGAGCTTTCTATAAGCTTAATCGAAGCGGTAACTGGTATACCTTTGAGGTTCGGAATAAAAATGCTACATATTTTTCTTGGATTACAACGAGCATGAAGGATTGGAAAGACCGCTTCTTTTTTATTGATGACCGATGCATTCCTGTGGAGATGCCTTGGAGGTTAAAAAGATCGGCGCTTCCCGGATCGCTTCCGAAAGATTTTCTTATGACAAAGCTTTATATGCTTCCTTAATTAAAGAGGCCGGTCAGATCCAAAAACTTCCGGAACACATCCTAGTCATGGGAAAGATAAGTACGATGTGGCCCGAGCCGGAGTACTATCCAACGATTCGTTGGAATGGAGCCGGTTAGTATAGCTCAGAGTAGAATGTACCTTTTTACTTTATGTGCATTGCTTGTTTCCTCAAAAAATTAAAATAAAATATATTGTTTTTTGATACAGCTATGGGTTTAAAAGACGCTTTGAGACTGAAGTATTTTGACGTTCCGAAGTTCAAGATTTGAGCGACAAGGACGAAAGAGGGCAAACCGTACTTAGATCCGATGAATGAGAATTTGTACCCGATCCGTAATCCGGCTCCTGTTGACGGTCAGGGTGGTTCGGGTTCAGCGCCTCCGGAAAATGTAATGAATGTATCTCCTGTTAGAAGTGTATCTGTTGTGGCGAGTGACAAGGGGAAGAACGCTGAGGCCAATGGTATTCAAGGTTCGTAGGTGGGGAGTGGTTCGACCGGGAAGGTTATTTTATATGGGAGTGAACACTTGTCAATTGAAGATGAAGGGGAGACGACGTTTCAAACAAAAGAGTCTTTGAAACGTCGCCATAAATCATCTTCCAAAGCTGATCCGAATCCAAAACAATCCAAAAAAGCGAAATCTGGGTCATTACCTCACCAAGAAGTAATTTTGGAGGATGTTGTAGACCACGGCGCTGGTTTTTCGACGTCCGGGAGCCTTCTGGAGAACTTGTCTGCTCACCTAACCGAAGGAAGTTGCCATGGGATCGGTCGTATACCGCTTCGAGCCCTTTGTCATTCGGTCATGCGGACACGAAGTTAGTTGCTGGTGGGAATGCTGATAGGTTTGACCCTTCGTTATTGAAAAAGACTGTTCCCTCTCCTCGGGTAAGATTGCCATGTGCCTTGATTCTTCTAATTTGTCTTGGCCCAGTCCTCGGCCGATGGACGATGAGGACAGTGCTTCATCGTCCCCACTATGTTATGAGACTGAAGCTGTGCTTATGTGCCGGGAGTTAGGTAGATCGGAAGAGGCCATGGATGTTGATTCGGCGAAGGCTTTGGAGAAGTATGTGCCTGAATGGTCATCCGTGAAGAAAGACAGGGTTATTGATGCCCTTTCAGCTAAAATGTCTTTATTTCATATTGGCACCCTCGCTGAGCATGTTCACTATAGGAAGATGAGTGGACCCGAACTGGGAAATACTTTGATGTTGAATCAAGCTCAGTCGAACTCCATGGTAGTGGAAACATACAGGACATGGGTAGAAGCCGAATCGAATTGTCAGAGATTTGAAAGGGAGGTAGCATCATTAAAGAAGCAAGAAGGGATGAGCGAGAAGGTAAAACAAGAGATTGCATCTTTACATGCAAGTGTTGGCCGGTTGCAGAACCAGGTTTTGGAAACCAAGGAGCTCAGCAAAGCTTCTCAAGCTTCGCTCTTGTTGCATATGAGGCGAGAGATAAGGTTGTGCAAGATTTGGATGTGCCCAATATGAAGCTTAGTAAGACCGAGACGAAACTTAGCGAGGTTGAGGAGAAGCGGAAAGCCGAGTGTGATGAGATGCAAAGGGCGTATGACAAACTACTTGCCGATTTTGTGAAGTTGGAGAATAGTAATGTCTTAGTTCTGTTCTCTATTTATGTCAAGCTTCCCTGATTTATTTTTCTTACTAGTTTTTGGTTTTTTTTACCTTGTAGAAAAGATGAAGTGAAAAGGTCGAGAGATAGGATCTCAAAGGCGCACCAAGATGTTTTGGTTCGAATGACTGAGCTCTTAAATTGCTATAATAATGAGACAATTGGGCTTTATAGCCTTGTGTCGGAGCTTCTTTTGACCAAGCAGTGGCTCCTTACGGAGGGAGCCTAGTGGATCGTTCGGTTGATTCATAAGAGCCCGGAGCTCGAGAAAGTTGTTGCTAATCTCACTAACTCTGTTAATGCTTATGGCGTGAACGAAGGGATCAAGCAGGGTTATTATGCTGCTAAACGTCGAATGTACTTGTATCGGATATGCTAGGATATGATGAGAATGCTAAAGATGCCTTGGATGCTGCCATCGATGCTTTTGACAAATTGAGCATCTCATGTCTTACGAAGATAGCTACCCTGGCGAATGAGCCTTTATCGAAGATCCAGGGGCTTAGTCGGCAACCAGTTGTAGGTGAATATTTGTGAATCTTCACGTTTGTGCTTTCTGTTTGTACTTTTGATTGCGTATATTCATACTTTTGTAATATAACTTTGATGAATTTCTGCTTTGCTCTTAATGAATGATATTTAAGCTTTTTCTTTGCATTTAGTAGTTTTGTATTTTTGGTTCAGGCTTAGCACGCGTCCGCGCTTAGCCTGAAACCTTTTATATTTTGCAAAAGCAATTTGGGGGTTGAATGATTCAAATCCCTCCCGCTTTGGAATTTGGTCCGAGCTAGTTGTTTCTTTAAGATGTTTGATCAGACATCGTAAAGTTAATCAATTTGGCTTGCATTCGAGCCATATTATTCTATAGTTTTGAGAAACTAATGAATCCTCTCGATCAGCGCGAGGCACGGTCGTGGCCCGTAGTGCACTTTTTTTATTGAATATGTGTTCATTAATAAATTGAAAAAATTAAGCAAAAAAGTAGAAAAGAGTAACTGTTATGTCATTGTCTAATACTCGATCACTTTTATTAAATCACGCGAAAGATAAGTACGATCTTTTTTTACTTCCGAGGCATACCCTCCTGAAGTATTACAAGACTTATTTTAGTAATTTGCCGACGTAGACCCTCTCGGCTTACAGTGGAAATAATATAAAACAAGTGATCTTAGCATGACGATTTTTGGCGTTTCACATAAAACACCGTTTTAGGTGCACCCCGTTCCAGGTACTAGGAATCGGAGTTCCGACTGCTGTCTCCAGAACATATGAGCCCTTGTCGCTGGCTTCTTTGATACGATACGGGCCTTCCCAGTTTGGCGCTAGTTTTCCAGATGGCTCCGTTCGGCTTGCTTCGTTGTTTCGGAGCACATAGTCGTCGATTTTAAATTTATATATTTTGGCTCGAGCATTATAGAATTTTTCTAATTTTTCCTTGTATCGAGCTTCCTTGATTGCAGCAATGTGCCTGCGTTCTTCTAATAAATCAAGGTTCAATCGGAGCTCTTGTTCATTTTCGTTATCGGTCTTGATTCGTTGATTCGGTAGTCCGACTTCAGCAGGTATTGTAACACCCTGTAAAATCATGTCCTATAATATAGCGACACGTGTCGTATTTTTATTTTAAGATTATTAAAGACTAACAAGGACTAAAAGCATCAACATGCTCAAGCTAAGTCTCTGAGTGATCTTCTGATGTCAACATGCATAAACCGAGGCTCTGAGTGACCATTAGTGTCAACATGCTTAAAACATAGCCTCTGAGTGACCATTAGTGTCAACATGCTTAAATAGGACATGATTTTACAGGGTGTTACAATACCTGCTTCGTTGTTTCGGAGCACATAGTCGTCGATTTTAAATTTATATATTTTGGCTCGAGCATTATAGAATTTTTCTAATTTTTCCTTGTATCGAGCTTCCTTGATTGCAGCAATGTGCCTGCGTTCTTCTAATAAATCAAGGTTCAATCGGAGCTCTTGTTCATTTTCGTTATCGGTCTTGATTCGTTGATTCGGTAGTCCGACTTCAGCAGGTATTGTAACACCCTGTAAAATCATGTCCTATAATATAGCGACACGTGTCGTATTTTTATTTTAAGATTATTAAAGACTAACAAGGACTAAAAGCATCAACATGCTCAAGCTAAGTCTCTGAGTGATCTTCTGATGTCAACATGCATAAACCGAGGCTCTGAGTGACCATTAGTGTCAACATGCTTAAAACATAGCCTCTGAGTGACCATTAGTGTCAACATGCTTAAATAGGACATGATTTTACAGGGTGTTACAATACCTGCTTCGTTGTTTCGGAGCACATAGTCGTCGATTTTAAATTTATATATTTTGGCTCGAGCATTATAGAATTTTTCTAATTTTTCCTTGTATCGAGCTTCCTTGATTGCAGCAATGTGCCTGCGTTCTTCTAATAAATCAAGGTTCAATCGGAGCTCTTGTTCATTTTCGTTATCGGTCTTGATTCGTTGATTCGGTAGTCCGACTTCAGCAGGTATTGTAACACCCTGTAAAATCATGTCCTATAATATAGCGACACGTGTCGTATTTTTATTTTAAGATTATTAAAGACTAACAAGGACTAAAAGCATCAACATGCTCAAGCTAAGTCTCTGAGTGATCTTCTGATGTCAACATGCATAAACCGAGGCTCTGAGTGACCATTAGTGTCAACATGCTTAAAACATAGCCTCTGAGTGACCATTAGTGTCAACATGCTTAAATTTGGCCTCTGAGTAACCGTTGTGTCAACATACCCAGTCTCTGAGTGACATCGGAGTCAACATGCTTATAATGAGCCTCTGAGTGATCTTTTACGAAGTTCTGACTCCCATATGTCCCATTTGTTGGACGAGAGGAATTAAATCCATAATTATATAAAAGTTGGACAATGGAGGGATTAAAAGTGTCAACATGTTAATTTATATCTCTGAGTGACCTTTTAATGAACTGAGAGCTCGACAATGTCCGGACATAATCCCGGGTATGCCAAATATTGGCTACGGAGGGCTAAATGTGCTAAAAAGGTGTTTTGGGAAGTTCTATGAGGTTTTATAAGTTGAGGGGCTAAAAGTGTCAAATTTTGAAACTTTCTATGGGACCCTCGCGGGGTGCGAGAGGTTAAAGCTTTGCCTCTCGCGGGGCGCGAGAGGCATGTATCTACAGAAAGTTTTGCTTGGCCTCCACACATGTTGCCAAAAACCATTGAAATCGAAACCATGGTCTTCCAAACAGCTATGCCACGTTTTAGGACACTTGTAAGCTTCCTCTTACACCCCTTAGCACCTCGCATCACCTCCTTTAAGCTCTGCAACTATAAATAGGTGCCAAGGTTCACCATTTGAACTTGCACCTTTCTTATTTACAACTCTTCTCCCTCCTCTGGAAGTTCCTAACTGAAAGGAGCATCCAAATTAGTTCTCTTGCATACTAGGAATCACTGGTAAGTGTTCCTTCCTTGTGCATTTTCGTTTATAGGCTTTTATAGCCAAAAGTCAAGCGTTTTTCAGAAAACGCCTTGACTTTCGGTTAAGACCATTATGGTCCAGCCATTGTTCGTAACGAACATGGCTAAGTGATCGTAATAAGGTAGGTGTTAATCCCTATAAAGGGCACCTCCTGAAGATCACGTTTGCTAGACCAATTGACGGGTCAAAGTTTAAATATTAAAAAGTCAAACAGGCCATTTTTCGAAATAATTATAATTTGATCTTATATATGTTATGAAACCTGTTTTGACTCTTAAACAAGTTGGTAATAATTATTAGAACATGTTCGACTCGCCAATTTCAGTTCTAGGGTCGGTTCGCAACCGAAAGTCGCGAAGTTTGACTTCTGCTTTGACTTTCGATTCTGACCCCATTTAGATTAGTTAGCTACTGATCTAAAGTTGTATTAAGATCGTAATATAATGTAGCATAACCCTCTGAGGTTATGTTACATGATCATAATCAAAATCTAAGTTTATGCACAAGTTCCGAATTATGCCATTTTGACTAAAATGTCCTTTTTGCATAAAATAAGGTTTAAATGATAATGAACTTGAAAATGAGTTTTCTACTGATGTAATATTATAAGTAGGATTATTTGGGATGTCAAATCAGATTATATACTGAGTTTTCAAACAGGTCCTTGTAATATGTCGGTAAATGACGATAAAGCTCTTATGATTTATAAAAGGGTTTTAATCATACCTTTTCATATAAAATATTTTACCTACTGATGTATTATATTAAATAACATATCTAAAATATTTTAACCTAACCTTAACATCAGTTTTCAGTAAATAACGCATAAATCGTCATTTTACGACATAAGCGTCGTTTCGGCGCATAATATGGTTTTAAACCATATTAATTGACCAAGACTTGTTACCTACTGATATTAAAACTTATTTTAAATATTTTTACAGTAGGTATATAATAAGAACTCAGAATCCCAAATAACTTATAAACTATGTGTAAAATGACCAACATTCCCCTTCGGTGCATAGTTTGGTCATAAAATATCAATTACACATATAATTAATATCCTACTGATATACATCATAAATTTATTATTTTTCCAGAATACTTATGATTATAACTTTAAATTATATTCAAGTTCCTTTTATACGGTATATAAATACCGAAATGCCCTTATGAGGCATAGTTTCGTTTTAAAATCTTAACGGGCATATAAGTTGATATCCTATTGATATTACAACTTATTTAACGTATAATGGAATATAGAACTTGTCTGTGACTTGTCTGGTTACCCGATATCGCTAATATGCGTACAGTTAGGTTTATGTAACTATTTTACGGAAATTAACCGAAACGGGTCTAACCTTGTCATTTAAGTTTCAAAATCCAGAATGTTTATAATTTATCCATATTATGCAAGTCAAAGTACTTGTCGGGTTTAAACTACATTCTATCCAATCATCGTTTAATCAAATGTTATACGTTTTGATCATGTACACTACTCGGTCTAAGTCTATGACTTAAATAAAGACCTTTAGTATTTAATTGGTTAGCTTATGCCATAATCCAGACTAGAGCCTTTCGATAAATGCTATTTGCACTTAGTTCACTTTGGATACGGCTGAGATTAAATCTTGCATTTTTAAATCAAGACTAGCTCAGGTAAATACTCTTGACTTATTTTCCCTATACGGGCTTGAGATACGGTAAATTATTACCGCTTGGTCAGAAATGGGATCAATCGAATGCTGGATTGTGGCTAGTAAATCCGCATATTCCATTTTAATCAGTTTTGTTTGATAACTTAAACATCAGGGGTTACCTACTGTGTCCTGGATATCCTCGGCTCATTACATTAGATAATGGCCACGACCTTAGCGCGGGGTGTAGGCATACACCTGACAGACGCTCAAATGCAACTACCCACAAGTTGGGGATAACTCCTTCGTGAGTTCTAAGTGGTCTGTACTTAATCATGTCTCGGTCTCTGTACTGAGCCCTGTATGTATGGACAAACATGTGTATCTGTTAACAAGGTTACAAAGTTACTTTCCCAAGTTATAAAAGATTTGTGTCCTGTGCACTTGTAACACCCTGTAAAATCGTGTCCAATAGTATGGTGACACGTGTTGTATTTTAAATATAGTCTGTTAAAGACCAATAAGGACTAAAGGCGTCAACATGCTCAAACTGAGCCTCTGAGTGACGGTCCGATGTTAACATGCATAAATAACAGCCTCTGAGTGACTGATATGTCAACATGCTTAAATCATTAGCTTCTGAGTGACTGATATGTCAACATGCTTGAAATTTGGCCTCTGAGTGACTGATATGTCAACATGCCCAGCCTCTGAGTGACATCAGAATCAACATGCTTATGATAAGCCTCTGAGTGATCCTTTACGAAGTCCTAACTCTCATACGTGCCATTTGTTGGACGAGAGGGTTCAATTTTGTAAATATGTGAAAGTTGGATAATGGAGGGATTAAAAGTGTCAACATGTTAATTTATACCTCTGAGTGACCTTTTAACGAACCGATAGCTCAACAATGTCTGGGCATAATCCCGAGTAAGCCAAGTATTGGCTACGGAGGGCTAAATATGCCAAAAAGGTGTTTTAAAAGGTTTTAGAAGCTTTATAAAGTTAAGGGGTTAAAGTGTCAAAGTTTGAAAGTGGCCGTGGGGTGATCGCGGGCCGCGAGAGAGATGGCATGTGTCTCTCGCGGGGTGCGAGAGGCCCTCTGCTGCAGAAAGTTTGCTTGGCTTCCAAACAAAAATCCCAAAACCATTAATCGAAAACCATGGCTTCTCCAAACTGCTATGCCACGTTTTGGGACACTTGTAAGCTTCTTCTTACACCCCTAAACACCTGGCTTCACCTCCTTTGAGTTCTCCAACTATAAATAGGTGATCAAGTTCACCAGTTGAACTTGCACCTTTCTAAATCATAACTCTTCTCCTCCTCGGGAAGTTCCTAACTATAAGGAGCAATCCAACTTAGTTCTTTTGCATCTAGGAATCACTGGTAAGTGTTCCTTCTTTGTGCATTTTCGTTTATAGGCTTTTATAGCCAAAAGTCAAGCGTTTTCGGAAAACGCCTTGAGTTTCGGTTAAGACCATTATGGTCTAGCCATTGTTCATAACGAACATGGCTAAGTGATCGTAATAAGGTAAGTGTTAGTCCTATAAAGGGCACCTCCTGAAGATCATGTTTGCTAGACTAATTGACGGGTCAAAGTTACGGTATTAAAAAGTCAAACAGGCCATTTTACGGAAAAATCATAAATTGATATTATATATGTTATGAAACCTGTTTTGACACTTAAACAAGTTGTAATAATTACTAGAACATGTATAAACATGTTCGGCTCGTCAATTTCAGTTCTAGGGTCGGTTCGCAACCGAAAAGTCGCAAAGTTTGACTTCTGCTTTAACTTTCGATTCTGACCCGATATAGATTAGTTAGCTACTGATCTAAAGTTGCATTATGATCATAATATTATGTAGAATAACTCTATGAGGTTATATTACATGATCATAATCAGAATCCGAGTTTATGTGCAAGTTACGTAATTATGCCATTTTGAGTAAAATGCCCTTTTTGCATAAAACAAGGTTTTAAAGATAATAAACTTGAAAGTAAGTTTCCTACTAATGTAATTTTATAAGTATGATTATTTGGGATGTTAAACGAAGTTATAAACTGAGTTTTCAAGCAAGTCCTTAAACTTTGTCGATAAATGACGGTTTTAGTCCTTGTGACTCATAAAATAGTTTAATCAAATCTATTTAAGGTAAATCAATTACCTACTGACATTTTATATTAAAACAACATACTTTAAAACATTCTAATCTGACCTTAGCATCAGTTTTCATAAACATCGCATAAAAACGTCATTTTACGACATAAGCGCCGCTTTGGCGCATAGTATGGTTTTAAACCATATTAATGGACTAAGACTTGTTACCTACTGATATTAAAACTTATTTAAATATTTACAGTAGGTACATGTTATAAACTCAGAATCCAAAATAATTTATAAATTATGTAAGAAATTACCAAATGCCCTTATGAGGCATAATTTCATTTTAAAACCTTAACAGGCATGTAAGTTGATATCCTATTGATATTTCAACTTATCTAAAATATAATGGCATATAGAACTTGTTCATGACTTATCCGGTTACCCATTATCGCTTATAAGTATACGGTTGATTACATGGAACTAGTTTACGGAATTCAACAAAAACGGGTTTAACCTTATCATTTTAATTTCAAAATCCAGAATGTTCATAGATTACCCGTATTATACAAATCAAGATACTTGTTGAGATTAAACTACATTCTATCCAATCATCGTTTAATCTAGCGTCATACGTTTAGATCAAATACGCTAGTCGGTCTAAGTCTATAACTTAAATAAGACCGTTAGTATTTAATTGGTTAGTTTATGCCATAATCCATACTAAAGACTTGCTGGTAAATGCTATATGCACTTAGTCCTTTTGTGTACGGCTGAGTTATTTAAAAATAAAAGAAGACTAGCTCAGGTAAATACTCTCGACTTATTTCCCCTATACGGGCTTGGGTTACGGTAAATTATTACCGCTTGGTCAGAAATGGGATTAATCGAATGCCGGTTCGGGATAGTAAATCCGCATATTCTGTTTTAATCAGTTTTGTTTGATAATTTAAACATCAGGGATTAACTACCGTGTCCTGGATATCCTCGGCTCATTACAATAGAAATGGCTACGACCTTAGCGCGGGTGTAGGCATACACCCGATAGACGCTCAATTATGCATTCCCACAAGGTTGGGAGGAATTGACTCATTCGTGAGCCCAAATGGTGTGTACGTTAATTGTGTCTCGGTCAATGTACCGGGCCTCGCATGTAAGACAAACATGTAAATCTGTTAACAAGGTTGGACGGTCAATTAACCCAAGTTATAAAAAGATTTTGGTACTGATACGCACTTAAAACATTTTTAGAATGTTTTCAAAATGAGTCGGTTGGGTGTATTAACAGCGAAAGCTGACGTATTTTCAAAAGACTAAACTGCATGTACAATACGAAAATAGGCCGGAGGTGCTCGGTAGTGATAGAGAATCTTGCAAATCCTAAATCTGCCCAAAGTCTGTTTTGTCTTTCTTCTACATTTTAATGATCCGCCTGTGGATCTTCTATTACGAGCGTGTATATTATTTTGTATTTCGAACAATTCGGTTTGTAATAGTAATTTCACTCCAAGACTTCCGTTGTGTCGTGTTTAATTAACTTTGATGATTATCAACTGACGTCACGATACTCCCCACCCGGGCCCACCGGTGTATGGATTTCGGATCGAAAATCCGGGGTGTGACAGCACTTGAATCTAATTTTAAAATATTTTTAAAATGAGTCAGTCAGGTGTATTTACCAGCTAAAGCTGACGTATTTCAAAAGACTAAGATGCGGGTACAATACGAAATAGGATGGAAGCTACTCGGTAGTGACATAAGAGGATCTTGCAAATCCTTAGATCTGCCCTAAAGTCTGTTTTATATTCTTTCTTTGTACAATTTGCGATCCGCCTGTGGATCTTTCATTACAAACCGTCTATGTATTATTTTTGTACTTTGAACATTTCGGTTTGTAATAGTAATTTAAATCCAAGACTTCCGCTGTGCTATGTTTAATTGACTATGATGATATCAACTTACGTCACAATAATCCCCACCCGGGCCCACCAGTGTTTGGATTTGGTTGGAAATCCGGGATGTGATAGGTATGAATGCCTCGGTGCCGTAAGTTAAACTGAATGGGGTTTCCCCGTTACTGGTTTTGTGCTTGGTTCGATGTGCCCGTAGAACATTCGGCAGTTCATCAGCCCAGCTTTTTCCTTCGGCACCTAGCCTTCGTTTGATACCATCAACGATTCGGCGGTTTATCTGCTCAACTTACCCGTTCCCTTGTGGATGGGCAACGGACGAGAAAACTTGCATTATCTTTAGATTTTTGCACCATCTTTTGAAGGGATTTTCTACGAATTACTTGGCGTTGTCGCTTATAATGTATAGTGGCAAACCGAATCGACATACAATTTGCTCTCAAAATAATCTAGTCACGTTGTATCTGGAGATTACCGTGAAAAGTTTTGCCTCGACCCACTTGATAAAATAATCAACAACTACCAATAGGTACTGAGCACTCCCGCTCGACGTAGGGAAAGGTCTGAATATATCGACTCCCATTTTTTCAAAGGCCATGTTGTCGTTACTTGAATCATTTTGTTCTTGGCTCGGATACTTACTGGTGCATGTCGTTGGCAATCTTCAAACAACTGGAGTTCTTTGACAGCGCTTTCATGCATTCCGGGCCAATAATATCCTTCATTTTTAATCATCGTCACCACCATCTTTGGACCCGTATGAATTCCGCACATGCCATAATGTATTTCTCTTATTATATAACTAGCTTGCTCGGGGTCGAGGTATTTTAATAAAGGACCTAAGAAAGTTTTTCGATACAAAGCTCTGTCTTCCATCTGATATTGTAAAGCATTGACTTGTATCTTTCTAGCTTGGGATTTATCATCGGGCAATATGTCATGAACTAAATAGTTCACGATCGGGGTCATCCAGGATTGCTGCTGAGGTTCGATCTGTAGGACATTTGGTGTGGCAATGGAAGGTATGGTCAAAACTTCAACCCGTGCCTCCTTTGCCAAGTGGCAGAATGAAACCAAAGCCAACTTACTTAGTGCATCTGCTTTTTTGTTTTTACTTTGAATGCCTCAATCGCTCGCTTGACCTGCTCTAAGTATTTGATCATGATTGGCTCTCTCGCTTCATACTCTCCGTTTACCTGGTTTGCTACGAACAAAGAGTCAACATGCATGATCACGTCTTTGGCCCCGACCCTTTCTGCAAGTCGGAGCCAAGTAAGTAAAGCTTCGTATTATACTTCATTGTTCAAACTTTTGAACTTGAGACGTAGCGCGTAAGTAATGTCCGATCTTTCTGGATTGGTTAGAATTAAACCGGCACTTGACCCTTCGGCACTCGAGGCTCCATCCGTATTCAACTTCCTGGCATCTTCAGGGCGGGTGCATGGTCTGTTGCTCCATTACTTTCTTCGTGTATTTCTACTAAAAAGTCGGCGATTACTTGGCCTTTTAACGGACCTTTGTCGGAAAGTAATGTCGAAAGCGCCAAGTTCGATAGTCCATTTGGCCATTCGTCCTGACACTTTGGTTTTCGTAAAACTGTTGGATCCATTGATCCGTTCAGACTTCGATTGGATGAGCTTGGAAGTATCGTCGTAACCTCCGTGAAGCATGCACCAAAGCTAGTGCAAGCTTTTCTAAACTAGGATACCTTGTTTCGTAATTTTCAAGGTTCGGCTAACATAATAGATCGGGATCTGGGATGCGGTTCAGTGGGCTACCAGAATAATGTTGATCGCACCTTGAGATGTGGCCAGGTATACTGTTAGAACCTCTCATTCTTTTGGCATTGTGAGAGCTGCAACGTACTTAAACAAGTTTTTAGGTCTTCAAAGGCACGAGCAGCCTCGTTTGACCATTTGAAATCAGCCTTAAAACTTTTTCGTAGAACGTCCATGAAAGGTAACGATTTATCCGCGGCCTTGGATAAGAAACGATGGAGCGCTGCAAGTCGTCCGCTTAAGGACTGAATTTCTTTGAAAGAAGTTGGCGGTTTCATGGTTAATATTGCATCGATTTTATCTGGGTTAGCTCGTAAGCCATTCGATCCAACCAGACTCCAGAATTTACCTTCCTCCACACCGAACATACATTTCTTTGGATTTAGATTCATGTTTATGCTTCGGAGTCGGGTGAATGTTTCAAGAATATCCTTAAGCATGATATCTTCACTGTTACTTTTGATTACGATGTCGTCAATGTATACTTCCAGGTTTCGTTCAATCTAATCTTTGAGAGCTTTGTTCATTAAGCATTGGTACGTGGCTCCGGACGTTTTTCAAACCGAAGGGCATTTTGGTGAAACAGTAAATCCCTTCGTTTGTTATAAAAGTTGTTTTATCCTCGTCTTCAACGGCCATTTGAATTTGATGGTAGCCTTTATATGTATCAAGAAGCATTTTAGGCGAAACGTGGCGACGAAGTCGATTTTTTTGTCAATCTCCAGGAAGTGGGAAACAATCCTTCGGGCAAGCGTTGTTTAATTCGGTGTAATCGATACACATTCTCCACGAGTTATATTTTTTCCGAACCATGACTGGATTAGACACCCAAGTTTGGTATCAGACTTCCCGGATAATTCCTGCATCTAGAAGGCTTCGTACATCTTTTGCGATTGACTTGGCCCGATCCAGAGCCATATGCCTTCTTCGTTGTGTTATCGGTTTTAACGACTCTTTCACATTTAGATGATGTTGTACCATTGACCTAGGAACACCTTGCATATCGGAGTGTTGCCATGCAAAAACATAAATGGAACTAGTAAGTAAATTCCACAAAAGCTTCTTGGTGCGTTCGGGCAGTTGGGCACCAATTTCTATCTGCTGCTCAGGGAATTCTGGATTGATCAACCAAAGCTCCGTGGGTAGTTCGGACCTTTTGGAGCTTGTCGTCGTAGCTTGTCGTACTTCGGCGACACACTGAGTTGACTCGGAATAGATTGTGGCGATGCCGGATTCGGTGAGAAACTTTATGGCACTATGAATCGTGAAACTAACAGCTCCTAGGGCGTGCACGCTCGGCGTCCGAGTATGACGTTATGAGTGGATTTGGATCATACGACCATGAATGTAAGTTGTACTGTTCGGGACTTATTATCCTCTTTGAGTGTGACTGGGAGAGTGATTTGCCTAACTAGTTAGACAATTTCTCCTGAAAAACTTACCAGGGGAGTAGCAACTTTAATGAGTTTCTACTTCGTCTGTTCGGTAAGTTGCTGGAGACATTGCATGTACATTATTTCGAAAGCACTCCCTCTGTCGACGTAAACTCGTCGAACATGATGTCCTGTGATGATTGCCGAAATGATGATTGGTCCATCTCGTTCGTCTTCGGATCGATTGCTGGGAAGTTGGTAGGCTGAAGCATCCAGGCTGCTATATACTGGTTCGATCGTTTTATTCCCCGGGATTGGATTGCTCTAATCATATTGATTCCGACCACGTTGTTTGGGTTGTCGACAGCTGTTGCCGCCTTTTTGCATTCCTTTACTTCTTTAACGAGGTGCGAAAGCTTGCCGGATCGTACGGCTTTTTCGATTTCTTGTTTTAACGCCCAACATTAATTAGTGGTGTGCCCTTTATCCCAGTGGTAGTCACAATACTTTTTGGAGTTTTTATCAACGTAGGTCATTGCTTCGAGGGAGTTGGGAATCGTGTGTTTTCCCTACTTAAGATCTCGCTTGGAGATTTTGATAGCTCGGAGAAGGTATTGAAACCTACTTGTCCTGGTCGATTGGTGCTCGGTCTGGCTTATGGTACGGGTTTCGATTTCTATTCCAATTGCTACTTCGATCTTTTGGTGGTGAAGTGTTCCGTCTCCATGAGAAGGTTCGAGCTTTTGCATTTTTTACCGCTGCTTCGTTCGGTTGTCCACATGCACTTTTACCCCGAACTAAGGCTCATGCTCATTCCATAAGAACTTCCATGGTTTTCGGTAGATCCTCATGAAGCTTTCTACCAACTGATTATTCCGGACCCCGTGACAGAACCCTGATACCCGTAATTGGTCAACTGCTCCGCTGATTTGCATGCTCTCCTTATTGAAACGATCAAGGAAATCTTCCACAGACTCTCCGTCACGTCGTTTAATGTGGTGCACCTCCATGATATCTTTGGAACAACGTCGTTGTTGACAAAAATTCTGGAGAAACAGACGCCGGAAATCTTCGAAGTGGCTAATCAAACCTTCTGGTAGACCATCAACCAGACTCTAGCCGAACCAGTGAGTTTTTGGCAAACATGTGGTAGGATGCTGGCATGGGTCACTGTTCGACTTTAGCAGCTTCAGCGAAGGAGAACATGTGATCGTCCAGGTCGGATATTGTGTCGTAATACCTTTGTGAAGGCGGCATCTTCAATTTTGAAGGGAGAGGAGCGTTTGCAATTTTTAAGGTAATTTTAGATTGAGAATACATGGAGATCGGCCGGTACGGCATAATCAGCTCCTCATCTTAGGGATTTAAACCCTAGGATCACTGATGAATCATGTCATTCAAGCCATTATTAAAGGTTTCATACGAGGGAGTAAAACCCTGTGAAGCATGTAACGTTGTGCAAGTGGTGATAGTAGTAGAACTTATCAGTAGTCCAGAGGAGAAAATTCTCATTGTCATGGGATTGGATCTTGGGCGAGAGCTTCCGAACAAATTAGCACGCACCCAAATCTTATGGGTTTCAACTTTCAATATAGTATACAATGACATGTTTGTTTAGTCTTATTATTTTGCTCAATTTTGTTCGGATCTAAACTTACTAGATCTCATTTATATCCATTAATTCGTTGTCTTCAAATCAGTTTAGTTTAAGCATTTACATTAATTATATTTGTCACGGTTAGTAACATTGCTTGACCACCGAGTCATTTTCGTTAGTGGAACATTGCAATATTTTACTCTCTTTAATTACGAGCTCTTATAACATTAGGGATTATAACATTGAAGCACAAGTTGTTTTCTCAAAAAGGATATTTGCCGCTAACAACCAAATTAATTTTAATATTGGCTTCTTGTTATTAACAATTTAGCTTACAGTTTGACCTAAATACTATTAAAATTAGACTGCGGACACCCCTGCTTAAAATTTAAAAACATTTAACTTATCCAAATCAGGAAAAGATCTAATAATTTGATAGATATAACTTAGTTAATTTCATAATAAATTTAATCTAGTTTATTTTAGTTGGTTCTAAAAATGCATTTTATATTCATAAAGAAAAATATATAAAACATATTAGCGGTGACTAGAGAGAAAAATAAGAGTGTGTCATGGTCAACCTTATCTAATATAAAAATGAAGAGTTCAATTTAGTTTTACTACTTAGACGTCTGATAAAAATAATTATTTTTCATCAAAAGGTTAAAAAAAGAACTCTATACTTCTAAAAGTTTCATTATTTGTTTCATTTTTATCTAAACCTCTAACATCATCCATTTGCTCTATTAAATCTAATTCATGTGCTTGTCATGTTATGAGTATCTGTCATTTTCTCTCTCGTTAACTTAACTCAGAAAACCCTACACTTCCAAATCCCACGCACTTTCGCTCCTTCGTTTCAAAGAAAAAAAATTACTAGTATCGGAAGGGGAAGGCACATGTGGGAACATGTATTTTTTTTTATTTTGAAATGAACGAACGTTAGTGGTATTTGAATTTTGTAGGGTTTCTTGAGTTTAGTCAATGAGAGGGAAATGACCAAGATGTTCATCACATGAAATGCCTACCGGTAGACTAAACAAATGTTGTAACTGATCTGGACAAAAATAAAAAATAAACTAAACAAAAGTTGTAACTGATCTGGATAAAAATAAAAAAGAAACTTTTGAAAGTAAATCGATGTTATAAATCTTTTAAAGAATAAAAAGGTTAATTTCAGCAAAATCGAATTTATTCAAAAATAAATATAATCATGAACGTATATTCACTTTTGGAGAAGTATTGGGAAAACCGAATTTATTCAAAAATAAATATAATCATGAACGTATATTCACTTTTGGAGAAGGAACTTTAAGTACTTTGAATAAAAATTTTCTTTTTCAATATTTGTGAGTTAGATATGATAAAAAGCCAATTAGCCAAGGTTTATCATGGGAGATTATTTGTTGTTCTCGTTGATGTTCTCCTTCACAAGATGTTGCGGCAATTTTAGAAGTCTTAGTTAATAGTTATATTGTAACAAATGTCATTTCAAGGGTATTAATTTATCTTATATGGATTATCATTGCTTCAATATGTAGATGTACTCTAATTTTCGGTAAATAGTCAATATCCAACTTGATTAACTTAATATGTGTTCTAGATTGCTTTCACAAAATCTTGACTCTTAAGTTAATCTTGTTGGAGAGCTTGTTAAGTGTTTCACTAAATTGTTTTTTTTTTCTTGATGTAATGCATGATCATATAAATATAAAACTAGACATAATTGATATCTTTGTTAATATAAACAAGATGTTGGAAATTATGATAAATAATTTTTGATTAAAGCAAATGAATAAAAGATCATAAGCTTTAATTGTGTGTTGGAACTTGTGTTTGTGTTGGAACTTTAAAGTGTGGGAAGTTGTGTTTGTCCGACATTGGTGGAGATATAATCATGTGTTGATTTATATCTATAATTCTCTACACGAATGTATTCCTATGTGACAAGTTACACCCAGTGGCAGCCAGGAGGGTGCGAAGCATCCGCCACGCGCCCGCACCCGGGGACGGGCACGGGACCGGGACGAGGGCGATGGGCGCAATGTGGCGCTTTGATGGCGCACTTTGCACAATACAAAGCTTGGTGCTTTGTTCTGGGATACTAAAAAATCGTATGGTGGATGCAACACACACAGCTAACAATTTTCCTAACTTTGATTCACTGCACACTCTTGTTTCAGGTACTTTTTCGGGTGCTAGGCTAATCCCGGCAGTACAATCTGCTTAGGCTGTTGTACCCTGGGAAACAGACGGATTCACCTGGGTGACCCGAAATCTGTTTTAAGGGAAGCGTGATCTTCACGTGCCTCAGTCACCTTCGTTTTCTTTTCTTTGTTTATTTGTAATGTTTTCTCAGTTTAGTTTTCATATGTACTTACATTCTGTTTATTTCAATTTTGTATAAATCATGTATTAAGAATTCCATTAATAAAATTATTATTTTTATTTGTGTTGTGAACGGTTTCCCTACAAGCTTAAAACAGATTTTAAAACCCTTCACTGTTTTGGTTTTTAAAATTTTTATAAAGTTTTTCTGTTGAGTACTGCAAAACTTTTGTAGTTTGCATTGGTTTTCTGTAAACCAATTTATTTCTATAAATTGATTTTTTACTCTTGTTTCAGAAATGGCTACTGCTCAATCAAACACATCAACCACTGTTGGATCCACATCCACTACCATGGGACCATTAGTTGGTACCCAAGCGGCTCAAGCAGTTGCTAACCATGCTGAGAAACCAGAGAAGTTTAGTGGTTTAAATATTAAGAGATGGCAACAGAAGATGTTGTTCTATCTGACGACTCTAAACCTTGCGAGGTTTCTGGCTGAGTCATCTCCTGTTATCGCAGAAGGGACATCTAATGTTCAATCTGTGAATGCTGTTGATAAATGGAAACATTCTGAGTACCTATGTCGCAACTATGTGTTGAACGGCTTGTCAGATGCATTGTATAACGTGTATCTCAAAGTTCCAACTGCCAAAGAATTATGGGAGTCGTTGGAACGCAAATACAAGACCGAGGATGCGGGTACTAAAAAGTATGTTGTGGTTAGATTTTTGGACTATAAAATGATTGATTCAAAGACTATTATGAGTCAAGTTCAAGAATTGCAGATTATCCTTAGTGACATTTTGTCTGAAGGAATGAATCTTAGTGAAACATTCTAAGTGGCAGCAATTGTTGAAAAGTTGCCTCCAAGTTGGGTGGACTTCAAGAATTACCTTAAGCATAAGCGAAAGGAAATGACCATTGAAGACCTCGTGGTTCGTCTTCGTATTGAAACAAACAACAGGCTGTCACACAAAGGAAGTCAGATTGAAGCGTCTGCAAAAGCAAACCTTGTGGAACATGGTCAATCCTCAAGGGGTTACAAGGGTAACAAAGTTCACAAGTTTAATGGCAAAGGGAAAAACAAAGGTGTTGACCTTAGGCCAAAGAAAGGTGGTGTGAAGAAGAAGGTTGGTCCCTTTAAAGGGAAATGTTACAACTGCGGACAAACTGGTCATCGTGCTGATCAATGCAAAGAGCCTAAACGTAACACGGCTCTTATGGTTGATGATGATATGCCTTTGGTGGCCATGATTTCTGACCTCTCTACTATGATGGAGGAGGTAAATTTGGTGGCTAACGAGCCAAAAGGGTGGTGGGTTGACACTGGGCAACCCGCCATGTGTGCCCAGACAAGACCCTCTTTAATACGTTTAAAGAGGTGGTGGGAGAAGAGAAGTTGTACATGGGAAATGCTGCTACAGCTGATATCAAGGGAGAAGGTGATGTGATCTTAAAGTGGAGTTCTGGGAAAGAGCTCACTTTGAAGAATGTGCTCTATGTTCCTGATTTGCGCAAGAGTCTTGTGTCGGGTTGGATGCTTAACAAGTTTGGCTTTCTTTTGGTTTTTGAAAGTGATACTTTTGTTTTAAGTAAGCGTGGTATGTTTGTCGAAAAGGACTATGCCCAAAATGGCATGTTCAAACTTAATGTAATTGCTATTAAGAAAAACATGAATAAAAGTGCTAGTACTTATGCTTACTTGGTTGAGTCTCCTAATATTTGGCATGGACGTCTTGGTCATGTAAATTTTAATTCGATGCGTCATTTAATTAAATTAGATTACATACCAACTTTTTCCATTAACTCTAAAACAAAATGTAAAACATGTGTTGAAGCCAAACAAACAAGATCATCCTTCAAATCAGTTGAAAGAATAACTGAACCCCTTGATCTGATACACACTGATGTGTGTGATTTAAAATCAATTCCTACCAGAGGTGGTAATAAATATTTTATTACTTTTATCGATAACAATACCATGTATTGTTATGTATACTTACTTAAGAGTAATGGATGAAGCAATTGACAAGTTTATCTTGTATAAAGTTGAAGTTGAGAATCAACTAAACAAGAAAATAAAACGTGTTCGAAGTGATAGAGGAGGTGAATATGTATCACCATTTGGGGAAGTGTGTGCAAAAATTGGCATAATACACGAGTGTACCCCACCTTATACACCCCAATCAAATGGCATCGCGGAGCGAAAAAATCGTACACTAAAAGAAATGATGAATGCCATGTTGATAAGTTCTGGGATGAGCCAGGACATGTGGGGGATGCTATTTTGTCAGCCAATTTTTTGTTAAACAAAATACCTTCAAGAACAAGGATGTAACACCTCATGAGTTATGGTGGGGACATAAGTCATCCTATAAATACTTGAAAGTGTGGGGGTGCCTGGCCAAGGTGATAGTTGCACCTCCTAAGGCTCTTAAAATAGGGCCCAAAACTGTTGATTGCATTTTCATTGAATATGCCAAAAATGGTAGTTCACATCGGTTTCTTGTACATGAATCCAAGAATCCTGATGTGCACAAGAACTCTATCATAGAGACAAGGCCAGGAAATGTGACTTACTTTGAAGAAGAGTTTCCAATGTTACAACAAACTATTGCGAGTTCTTCAAATCATGCAAGTTCGTCAACAATGTTTGATGAGATTGTTCGAGAGGAAACTCACGAACAATTCGAGGCTGAAGAAGGTAAGCCAAGAAGAAGTAAAAGGCAAAGGACTGAGAAATCCTTTGGGCCTGACTTTCTTACATACATGGTTGAAAGTGAGCCTCAAACCTCTCGAGAAGCAGTCACCTCTTCAGATGGACCTCAATGGAAAGAAGCCATCAAGAGTGAAATTGATTCTATCTTACAGAATCATACATGGAAGCTAGTAGATCTTCCACCAGAGTGCAAGCCACTTGGATATCGATGGATATTTAAGAAAAAGATGAAAGTTGATGGCTCTGTCGACAAGTATAAAGCAAAGCTTGTGATCAAAGGGTTTAGACAGAAGGAAGGTCTTGACTATTTTGGCACATACTCGCCTGTAACTAGAATAACCTCTATTAGATTGGTGCTTACAATTGCAGCTTTGAGAAATTTGGAAATACATCAAATGGATGTAAAAACTGCATTTCTCAATGGGAATTATAGGAAGAGATTTACATGGAGCAACCAGAGGGTTTCTCTGCTCCTGGCCAAGAGGGCAAAGTGTGTAAACTCGTCAAGTCATTATATGGCTTGAAGCAAGCTCCAAAACAATGGCATCAAAAGTTTGACCAAGTTATGCTTAACAGTGGTTTCAAAATAAATGAATGCGATAAATGTGTCTATGTGAAAGACACTTCTAAAGGATATGTGATCTTATGCCTTTATGTAGATGATATGCTTATCATTGGGAGTGATGAAATAATGATCAGATCTACTAAAGACATGTTGAAAGCGAGATTTGACATGAAAGATATGGGTCTAGCTGATGTGATTCTTGGAGTAAAGATCATTAGAACCCAAACCGGTTTGGTGCTAAGTCAATCTCATTATGTTGACAAGATCCCCCAGAAGTTCAATCCAGAGGAAACAAGTGTAGCTCAAACTCCAATTGATACCTCTCAACATTTGTCAAAAAACAGAGGCGGGAGTGTTGCTCAATTGGAATACTCAAGAATCATTGGCAGTCAAATGTATCTCATGTCATGTACTCGGCCAGACTTAGCATATGCTGTGAGTAGGCTAAGTAGATATACTAGTAATCCTAGTTCAGAGCACTGGAAGGGTATGACAAGATTATTAAGGTATTTGAGATACACGAGAAACTATGGACTGCATTATGGCCAAAATCCAGCCATTATGGAAGGATTCAGTATGCCAACTGGATATCCGATACGAAAGATTCCAGAGCTACAAGCGGTTATGTATTTACCCTTGGAGGAGCAGCTATATCTTGGAAGTCGTCCAAACAAACACTTATAGCTAGACCCACGATGGAATATGAGTTTATCGTGTTAGATAAAGCTGGAGAAGAGGCAGAATGGTTACAATAATTCTTGGAATATGTTCCAAATGGCTTAAGCCTGTGACGGCTATTTGTATACATTGTGATTGCCAATCAGCTATTGGTAGAGCTCAAAATGCAATGTATAATGGCATATCAAGGCACATACGACGTAGGCATAACACGATACGACAACTACTCTCAACTGGAGTTATCACGATTGACTATGTGAAGTCAAAGGATAACATTGCGGATCCACTTACAAAAGGCTTAAGCAGAGAGGTAGTACATAAGTCGTCAATGGGAATGGGACTAAAGCCCTTGGAGTAAAACAACGGAAAACATATCCTAGAAGATTGGAGATCCCATGATCTAGGCTCAATAAGACCACCTAACTATACGAACTGAGGTCACTGTGGGGAGTACCTCAACCTATAAAGGGAGTTACAAACTTCCTAGTCCGTTCCTACTTAAATCAGTGATATTAAGAGAGGTTAAGCATATGGCTTTTAATGATTTGTAAATCACCTATGTTAGAGAGAAGTGGGGTCGCTTCAAATGGAATTGGGGGCACAATTCCTAGAGCTCTCGCAGAACCAGGATAGTGTTCCATGACCATAACGAACACAACTATGAGGGGTTAGCCAGACCAGGAAGAGTAATGTGTGATGTGTAATAGCGTCTACGTAAAAAGGAGTTGGTTCAAGGACACCACGTCTACTAACTGCTAGGAGACTAAGTATATGTCACAAAGGAGGGTTCAAAAGGAAACTTAACTATCGTGCATTACTTAACCGCTGAAATTTTATCATGACACTTGAGTGTGTGGGATGATCTCCATTCATGTGGGGGATTGTTGGAAATTATGATAAATAATTTAGTGATTAAAGCAAACTGAATGAGAGATCATAAGCTTTAATTGTGTGTTGGAACTTGTGTTTGTGTTGGAACTTTAAAGTGTGAGAAGTTTTGTTTGTCCCACATTGGTGGAGATATAAATCATGTGTTGATTTATATCTATAATTCTCTAAACGAATGTATTCCTATGTGACAAGTTACACCCAGTGGCTGCCAGGAGGGTGCGAAGCACCCGCCACGTGCACGCACCCGCGCCCGCGCCCGGGGACGGGCACGGGACCGGGACGAGGGCGATGGGCGCAATGTGGCGCTTTGATGGAAATGAATTTAATATGCCAATGAATTCAGAATTAATCTTATTGAATTGTATATTCAATAAGAGACTCATCAGTTCATATTTTAGCCAGTAGAAATACAAAGCTTGGTGCTTTGTTCTGGGATAGTGAAAAATCGTATGGTGGATGCAACACACACAGCTAACAATTTTCCTAGCTTTGATTCACTGCACACTCTTGTTTCAGGTACTTTTTCGAGTGCTAGGCTAATCCCGGCAGTACAATCTGCTTAGGCTGTTTTACCCTGAGAAACAGACGGATTCACCTGGGTGACCCGAAATTTGTTTTAAGGGAAGCGTGATCTTCACGTGCCTTAGTCACCTTCGTTTTCTTTTTTTTTTTGTTTATTTGTAATGTTTTCTCAGTTTAGTTTTCATATGTACTTACATTCTGTGTATTTCAATTTTTTATAAATAATGTATTAAGAATTCCATTAATAAAATTATTATTTTTATTTGTGTTGTGAACGGTTTCCCTACACAATATAAATAGAGGTGTTTTTATAGTAAAGTTCTAAATTTGTTAGGAGTTATTAAATCTTGAGAAAGCAAAATCTAATGATCAAGATTTAAAATAAAATAAATGATTAAACATGTAAAATTATATAATTTACAGCTTGTGTGGTTACAATCAATCAAAATCACAATATTAGAAGAAAACAGTCAAAAGTCAAAATAAAGGTACCATATTAGGGAATTAAGGCCCGAGAGCCATACAAACCACATGCAACTATGAAAGCTCGGTATATCTAAGGGACGTTCTAGAGAAGATCTAAAGTTGAAAAATTAAACAAGTAAAATAATAATTAAATATATTTAATTATTATTTGAATTATTTATTAGTATCAGTTTTATTATTATTTGTTTAGATAAGTATTGTTTAGCAAAGGCGGTCATAAGGATTTAGATGCTCCGACCGAGCCAAAAAACAACATGCCCTTTACCCTAAGGCCTTAACAAATTAAATAATATAAACTAATGTTTTTAAACGACCATAAAAGTTATAGTAATAAAAATAGAAATTAGCAAAATTATGGTATTAGAATGAGTGTATGACATACCGTAATAGGCTAATAGCTAACTGAGAATCAACCTATCATATATGTCACTGTAAATCAAGAATCAACTTATCATATTTTTTTATTATTTTTTCACTTTGAACACGTTAGATACGTAAGAAAATCGTCTAAGTTTTACCAAACGATCATTTGCATCTATATATAATCAAGACTTTTTAAAATTTTTGTGCCCCTTGAAGAAACGTGCGTCGGCTGAGCGCCCACATTGCCCCTCCTTAGAACCTCCCCTGTTGTTTAGTATTTGAGTTAGAGAAGAAACAGAATTCGTATTAGTCTAGGCTGTTTAGTCTTTAAATATGGAGTTCTTGTAATCAAGTTTATTAATTCACAAAAAGTAACAAAAAGAATTAGTGAATCTTGTTTGAATCCACCTCTCTGATATCGTACCCAAATTTAACAAGTGGTATCAGAGCCACGGTTTTGAGAGTCGTTTCTGAGAAGACGGAGCAGCCCCTCGCAGGGTTGCGATGGTGGCGAAGGGCGCTCGTTGAAGAGAAAAAAAAGTGTTGAACGAAACTGCAAAAGTGTGTCGGCAATTGGTGTTGTGATCAAAACCAAATCTGAGGACGTGTTTTGGATCGAAGAGTTCCGATCAGAAAACAAAAGATCGAATAAGAAATCCCTTCTGTTAATTTGTATTAATAAATGTCGGCAAAAACTTGAAACTCAAAGTAAATCGGTTGAAGATAATTTGAGTCGGTCAAATATTATGTGGTAATTGGTTCTCAAGGAATGTCACATGATGATTTACGGATAGTATAAAGTGAGTTGGAGCATGGTATTGTACTAATTACCAAGGTTCAATGGTGAGGCTATACATGCATGATTGCATGTCATGTTAAGTAAGTGGGATGCTTGGTAGCTAGAATAAAATTCCAATAGAATGAAGACATGATGAACACCAATGGTTCATTAGTGGATCATGGTGGTGTTGTATGACGGCTACGACAAGGTGTTTCAGGTTAGCCGGTTGCGGGGAAATACCGTTTGGGACAATGGTGGTTACCGGTGATCAGTTTAGCGACGTTTTCTCAAGTGATTTTGGAACTAGAAAGACAACGAGTGTCTTGCGGAAGAAACGATACATCGGGAAGCTAACAAATTCGCCTGACTATATAGCCTCGTATTTTTTGTTGAAGGTGCCTAATCTGTTTCCGGTTCAGAGGTGTTTCTGACCGAATATGTCTAATTACCGATCGCAGTAAGTTTCCGATTGCAGGAGTTCAGAAACCGATCGTAGTGAAAACCAGTAAAGACACCGAAACAATGGCAGAGTTACAAATAGTAGGGTGACCAAAAGCAGAAAACTCATTCAAAGGTAGTGGTAAAAGATCCCGATCAGATCTTGGTATACCCTTTGATTCAATTCGGTTGAAGGGAGTTGAAAAGTTACCCCTTCTTCCAATTGATCGAGTTATGTTATTGGTCAAATTCAAAGTTTCAATTGAAGTGGGTTTGAAGGATAGTTCGAGTGCTACTTGAAAGGTGTTCGAGGGTCTCTTGAAGTCCTATCAAAAGGTCTTATAGTCCGTGACTACCAATCGAATCCAGACGAAAAGACATTTTTGGGTCAAGGCGAAGCGTGTGTTGCTCAGACTCTTAATGATGAAGAGGCGTTATGACTACCGAAGAATATCTGGTAATGTAATGTTAGCATTGGTAATGATGCTATAACCAATGACAATAATTGTAGTGTGTCTACTGAAGATGTCAATGGAGGTTACATGTTTACCGAAGATGGTGTAGTAGATCGAGATAGAATGAGTCAAGATTGAGAGGGAGACTTACGGAAGTTGATGTTGAGAGGGAGTAATAAAATTACAACATCAACCAAGGAGGCTCGGTAGATCTCAAGGGACGGTCTAAAGAAGATCTAAAGTCGAATGACTAAACGAGTAAAATAATAATAAAATGTATTTAATTATGATTTAAATTATCTAGTAGTATTAGTTTTATTATTATTTGTTTAGTTAAGTATTGTTTAGTATTTGAGTTAGAGAAGAAATAGAATTCATAGTAATCTAGGATGTTTAATCTTTAAATATTGAGTTCTTGTAATCAAGTTTATTAATTCACAAAAAGTAACACAAAGAATTAGTGAATCTCGTTTGAATCCATCTCTCTTGTCTCGTTCCCAAATTTAACACCTAGCTCACTTGTTTTTATCTGGTTGATCCAAATATGAGTTGAATCAATTCTAGACGGCTTATGCCGAATGTCTTGAACTCAAAGAAAACCAAGCTTAACGACTTTACTTTCATACTAGGAAATCGAAGAAGTGCTAAATCGTTCTCCATCGAACCGTAATCTAGAGCCAAATGAAACTAATCAACTTCATAGCATTTATCGTTGGTAAACTTATTGGTAGAAACATAAAGGAAGAATAGTTTCAATAGCGAACTCCACGAATAGAGACACACCAAGAATGTGTCCACCTCCACGGACCGCGAAGGACGGCTCCTTCTCTCTCACATACTCCCTCTTTTTCATGTTCGTGCCATCCGTATCCACAAACAAATCCATCTCTCTGTTTTATGCCCGTCAGTCAATCACCTCTCTCCGCCTCGATGCGCGGGTTATAAACTCCAGGTAGAAGATGCTATAACATGTTCTCAAATTAAAAATAAAATAAAATAAATTAAGACATTACCAATGATAGGCTGAGGAGACAAGCTAGAGACAAAGACTTGGTCAGTCCATCCTTGTGTCCTGACCAACAAACTAAAATATATAAATAAAACTAAAACCTAAAATCTTAATTTATTTATTTATATTTTTTAACCTGACATATATGTTGGCTTTACTGAATTGGATAAATTGGGTCAACTTAAAGTACGTCTTAACCCCCTTTTATTTCACTTAATATTAGTTTAGCCTCTCGACTTTAGTTAAGTACCTGGAACCCCCTTTAATATATATTGATCAAATGTTCTTAAATTCACATATATAATATCTAAACTAAAAGTAAGTATTTAACGAATATGAACATATATAATATCTAAACTAAAAGTAAGTATTTATTGAGTATGAATAATATTATCGGCATGTTAATCATCCATCATACCTAATAAAGTTCATAATTGGGGACACATGACATCCATTTAGGGTCTCTATTTTTTGTTTTCCCGCCTAAAAACACAAAAAGTCCCTTTGGTGCACGGGTTAGGACTTGTTTTCCTAATATGGGTCACAAAAATGTTTCCATATAATTCATATAACCCGTCTCAAATACTCACTTCCCTCACATTTTCGTTTAGAAATTAGGGTTTTCTCTAAACTTCCCTTCTCCTTCGGATCTTTAGAGATCCTATCATCATCTCTCCAAAATCAAGGTTAGATCATGAACATTTTCGATTAAACATGTCGATTTCATCATTCGATAACTGTCAATCTTCGTTTAGATTGTTCACTGATTTGTTTTTCATTCTTCATGACCTAGGGTTTGACGTCTTCGACCTGATTACTTCTTTTACATCCCAATGTCATCAACAACAAGGTATGGTTCCGATATTCAGTGATTATTCAGATTTGTATGTTCATTTGAAAAACATCCAAACCATTATCTATCTTTTTATCTTTCTAGCAAGATATCCACACATAGTGAACTTGGTTCCTTCACATAATCAATCGACCATTCACCATCAACAACATCGAAGATTTACCATTCTTTAACATTTAATGTTCGTTTTAATAGTTGATTGATTTGATTTTCATTCGTTATAACCTAGGGTTTCTTGATCTTGGATCTGTTTTATTGAAGATCTGTTAAATGTCGTCCACACCAAGGTATGATTCCGTTTTTATCTATTGTTCAGATCTTGATTTTATAGATTTCCTTTGTATATTGTGGAAAACCAAAAGGTCGATTATAGTGTATTTAGAGATTTCTATCATTCGAGTCATGTTACTTGATCTTTTGTTTAGATTTTTTTACCAGATCTTTGTTTTGCATATTTTGTTTAAATATTTTTAATTGTTCTTAAGATTTTTTTCATGTATTACGCCTTAATCAGACTGAAGATTGTGGGACTATGACTACTATGATTTGCAAGCTAATTTAAATTGCTTCTGAGAATGATGCAAGTAAGTTTATATCGCTACTCAGTATGATGTACTACATTTTGGTGTATGATAGTTCTCATAAATATCGTAACTTCAAAAATAAGTTTTAGAAACATACAAAGTTGAGAAACAAATCACATTGTAAATTATAACATATTTTAGCTCATAAGGTTTAATTTTATTTGTTTTAGGCAACTGGAACATATTTTTTTTTTCGTCCAAACAATAAATATTCTATTGACTCTCAGAAGCAAGTATAAATTTTCTTTCGATGCATGTACTCTATGATATATATGTACCTTATTCCAGATTAATAGTGTTTAATGATATTACAAAATATAACAATTTTGAGAGGAGAAATCTATGATGAAGTACATCAGAAAATAAACACCTGGATTTACCAAGTAATTAATAATTTCATTTAACAATCTTTTTTTTGTTAACTTTTTTAGTAAATCCATGAATTTATTACTAATATTGAGGTTTTTTAATGCTTGGGTAAATCACTAGAGTGCATAAAAACAAGTAACATGTTGAAGTCGAATTCACTGTAAGATCAAAAGTATTTGTTCTTTTAGTTTGTTTTGTGAACATGTTTATCACTAATAATATTAATTTCAGGTTGGTCCCATACATATTGGCGATGGAGTTGGGAAAGAAATTGCAACAAAGATCACAAGCACTATAAAAACATTTCACACTAACTCTAACGGTCGAGATTTCATCGAATGGGTATGTTGTAGTGCTCTTATTTGATTAAACATTTAATATACGATTTGTTCTTTTTTATCATATTATTGAATACCATTAACATGTGATTCTTAAATTAACATGTTGTTCAAATTTAAGTTAATTTTATATGGCAGATTCGAGACTATAGAGCTGTCTGGGATCTTGAAGTGAATCAACCTTTTGCAGGAAACTATTATCCTGTACGCTTTTCTTTAATTTTCATTTCATACTTTACTCAAGTTGGATCACACATGTTCTACTCAAGTTGAATTATTTGCCAGATCAATCTTGGATTTACCTAAAAGATGAAAAGGGTGAGCTTTCGATTTTGGTAGATAGATCCATTGGTAGGTCTAATACTCTTGATGAGGAATTGAAGTTGATGCTCCATGGGTACAACTTTCCTTGATAATGTCATTAGTTCTCATAAATTATACTTACATATATAACTTTCTAGCTAATAAATTGTACATTATGAGAAATTAGCAACATACTGTATTTTGAAACTTAGCACTAGTATGTCTCAAGTGGGATCCAAATGGTACATGAAAACACATAATCTCTAATTGGTGGTCTAGCAGTTGCATTATTTTTTTATAGAGGCCAAAACAAACAGGTATCATGTAGTTGTTTACATGGCTGATAGGAACAATAACCCTGTTCGATGCTATAAGAACAATACCACCACCACTTCAAGCCATGAAAGGCAGTAAACACTAAAAAAAATTGGCCGTTGCAGTCGATTCCTATTTGCTTTGTTGAACGACTTTCTTCTTTTCTCAGGAAGCCCCCGGGCGCGCGCGCGCCGCAATGTGTTCGTTTCATGCTCATCGGAGTTGTACGTATGTTAATCTATGTTGGTGACATGTTATGCCGGTTCGTGTTTCACTTTTTTCTGCCGCTCCCTTTAATTTCTTAGACGACGATTATGTTCTCTCTCGCCTTTGGTCATTATCCGCTCGTAGGTATGGCATGAGTGGTTTTGCTTTCTGGGTACATAGATGTAAATAGTTTTCTATGTAATGTGAACTGTACTTTGTTAATGAAGTTGATTGTTTCGTTGAATGCAATTTTTTGGCTTGGCTTATCTCTGGATATTGGTTTTATAGTTATAGGGTATAATCCCTGATGGTAGCTTCACAAACATAATTGTGGAATTCAGTTTTATTTTGATAAAGTTTCAGCTAACCACCGAATGATCGACTCAAATAGGAAAACTCATCATTTATATTGTATTATTACACAAATTGCAGCAAGTTCTGATCCTCTACTCTCATGATCCTTCGGGTTACATTATTCGGCCCATATGTTTTAAGGATTTGCATTCAAAATGGCAGGAATAACCAGTGAGTTAACATACACCCTAAAGCGGTCATTTATTAGTGATTATAAGTGCGTCATTTTCGCCAAGGTATTGGATTGTTGATTTCTTGAAATGATTCTTTGATGTCGTTCTCCAAGTTTTCTTATAGTTATTTAATTTCTATATAATCACATGCGCAATTACATCCATTTTGTACATTTAGTAGATGGAAATACTGCTGCACTGGCGAAACTTTCTGATCATATTATAGGTAGATCATTTTCGCCATTTTTATGCCCAATAAGCAAAGCTTAATTGACATAGCGCGTACGGTCTAAGCCAGCCGTGAGCTAATTAGGACGATTGCCTAAAAGGTTGAATTGTGCCAACCTTATACAAGCCTTAGCTCATTCCTTAAGTTATATAATCTTACTTTTTTTTAAATTATAGGTTGCGAAGTTTATAACTTGGGGACAGGTAAAGGAACATATGTTCTAGAGATGTTATCAGCCTTTGAAAAGGCATCAGGAAAGGTACTTAACTAACTCCTTTTATGATTCTTTTAGTTAATTTTGTTTAGTGTTTTAGACCACTGACAAATAGTCAAACATTTGTTTTGGAGTTTCGTGAACAATGAGTTTGGTCTAATTTAAATAAACTATAAATTTGTTTTGGACTTTCAAGAACAATGATCTCGGTCAAGTATTATTTTTATAGGGAAATGTCCATCACACTAGCTTGCTATTGGAGTCTATGAGTGTCGCCTTGGTCTTGTACTCCTGCCTTGGCTTGACCCACTCCTCCAATATAGATTCAATTTTGGTAATGCTCTTACTTTCTAGGTTAATCTTTTCAGACCCATCTATTTTCATAAAAATAGAAACAGGTTAATTGGTATGAGGTTTTTATGATAGATGATCTCTTTTGTAGCTAGCACTAAGCAGTTTAACTGTTAGGCCATTAAGGTAGATCTTTCAAGTCCTATTTCTTTTTATAAAAGTTAAATAGGGAGCTAAATGCTGAAAAGATGGATGTCTTTTGTAGTTAGTGCTTTGTAAATTGGTTCTCATATGATCTTGAGTGTTATTATCTTAAACAAGAAGTTCCATATTTTTTTTTCTTTGAATTTTATAGTATCTATTAATGCTCTTGCTTTCTTTTGCTAAGATGGTGATCAAGTGATTTTAAATAAGTGTTTTAGAAATGTTATTATGTATATCTTAGGAAAAAAAAGACCCTTTCCTAAGATATATACAATATAAGTATCCTAAGTACTTATGTGTCTAAGGGGATTAAGCTAATAGGTAAGGTTGTTTTCACAATGTCATTGGTTCTTTAATAGATGTATTGGGATTTGACTTTATTGTTGTTTACTTTTTTACACTTATGTTTTATCTTTGTTAATTTTCTTTTGCTCTACACCTTTAGCGTATACCGATAGATGTTGCTCGGTTGGCAGGGATTGGAGATCCGGTGACATTGAAAATGAATAATTGTAATGGAGTTCAGTATGACAAGGCTGAGGTTAGTTTTTTTGGCTAAAACTTTGTTAGATGAACTTACGGTTAGGAATGGTTTTTTTTTAGTTTTCGTTTTTAGGATGTTACTTTAAATCTGTTGGTGGATCTAACGTGTGAAAATTATTTTGTTATAAGAAACTTTTTTTTGTTTTGCATTTTGTATTATTATTTTCTATTCCTAACTAATTAAAGAAACTCTTTAGTAATACAACCATATCTTTGGTAATGTTCAGTTTGTAAAAGAAAATTTATGTTAACATTCCAAAACATTGTAATATTTTCGAAAAACATAAACTTCAAAATGATCATGTGTTCATTTTATGATCACTGGGCATTAAATAATAGGCTTTCATGTTTTTTAAATGGTCACTCTGCATTAAATAATAGGCTTTCATGTTTTTTAATTTATTTAGTTAATGTATAAGTCCCAAAAATAAATAAAGGGTAAAAACAATGAAACACCAAGTTAAGGCAATTTTTAAACAAATTAATTGTACAATGAATTAGATTTTAAGTTTGGCAAATTCAAAATTTTAAAAGTTGCGATCAACATTTGATAAAAAAAAAAATTATAACCGAGGTTAATGGAATTTGAAATACATTTAATTGTGTCGATGAAAAAGGGGTTGTGGTGGATAATGATATAATAATATAAATATATTTATATTTATAGTTGATTTATGTTGTGACTAATGATATAATATTATATTTGATTTGCATTGTGAAAATGGGGTTGTAAAGTAGTTTAAACTGTATTCTTTTTCATTTTAATAAGTACTAAAATTATAGGTTTTACATATTAGATTATGAAATTTTCTTAGTCATAAATTAGAATTACATATTAACTGTTAACTAATTAATAATATCATTAATTGTCGGAGCTTCATCAAGATTTTTTATATTGAAATTTCAAACTACAGAAACGTAATTTCATCATTCACTTATCTTTTTATTTTATTTTATTTATATCAATGTTGTTTTATTTATTGAGACTTCCATTATAATTTCATTCGAAAAAATTCGTAATGATCATCATAAACAAACATATAATGTTTGTTTGTCAATATATTATTAATATAATTCTTTGCATATAATTTATTTACAATAGATACAGTATTGTTGGATGGTATGATTCAAGTCGAACATATTTCGTTAGGTTATGATTGTTTTTTCAGTTGATCAAAAACGAATTCAAGGTTATTGGTTATAAAGCTCCAGCAAGCAGAAGTATTAGAGTAATAGGCTTTCAATTTATATTTTAAACCAGAAAAACATATTTCCTCTATTTACTCATCTTTTCGGTTATTTTAGATCTATAGTACGTTGGTCCGTTATATTTTCATCTTGAACTTCAGATTTCCATAATAATTCCATGCATAAATTTTTTTATGATCAGTGTAAACATAATTTTTTTTTCAAACAATAAAAAACATATTATTTCTCAACACCGCGAAATTCGCGGGTATTAGCACTAGTTATAGTATATTTTAATTGAACATTGATCCTACAAACTTGCAAAATATTATATATACCTCTGCAAAATTATAAATATTATGTTTACTCTTAAAAATAGTTAAAATATCATATATACCCAATTTAATAAAAGACAATTTTACCATTATTTTTCTATAACATTGAAATCTCATATATGACATTGACATTTAACTTCAAATATTATATTTACTCTTTTCTAGCTTAATTTATTTAGTTTAAATATTATATATATGGAGAATACTATTGTTTATAGAAAAAATAAAACTAAATAAAAATAAAAATAGGTAAAAATAAATTTAAGCTTAAAATGTGTTTTATAAAAATATGAAGTTAAAAGATGAGCATATGTGAAAACTTAGAAGTTAAAAAAATAAGTGTAAAATGACTATTTATTAAATTGTTTTTAATAAATTGGGTATATTCAATATTTCAACTATTTGTAAGGGCATATATAATATTTTTAGTTTTTGTAAGAGCATATATGATCTTTTTCGTTTTTATGAAGTGTATATGAAAATTTTTCAAATTTGTAAGGGCATATATGTCATACCCCGACCCGCAGCGGAATAAGAGTCGGGGCATAATTGGGTTATCACCAAAGCTCATGATGTTTATTAATATGTTTCATATTTATTAAATTCAAATTACATCTCAAAGTTTCAAGTCAAATTCATACAATACAAGGAAAGGAAAAATTAACTAAAACAATCCAAAATCTAAACTGGTTTATTCTTCTAGGCCGCCCTATATGTTTCTTGCTTCAATTTGATCACCTGTATCATGTGTAAAAATGGGAAATTTTGGTTCAACAAAAGTTGGCGAGTGAACCTTGTTAAAAACATTTGTTATTGATTCCTTGTTGTAATTAAGAGGGAAAAATTGTGCAATAATCATATATGAACAAACGTATGTAAACAAACAATCACAAACACCTTGCATGAGTATATGATATGAATGACAATGTATATGTTGGCAACGTCTCGTTCACCCTCATAGGTAATGGGGAACGGCTCACGCTCATAGGTAATGGGGAGCAGACGGCCTATGATGAAATGTATGTGCGATCAAGGCTCAATCAAACGGAGCCGATCGTATGTTGGCAACGCCTCGTTCACGCTCATAGGTAATGGGGAACGGCTCACGCTCATAGGTAATGGGGAGCGGTGGCCTATGATAATGTATGTACTGAAAATGATAACTTTAAATCTAAACATTAATCACACAAACCATTGATATATATTGACAACACAATTTGATCATGAATACGATGGATGCACAAGTATTTAATTGAAATAAATAAATAGCGACATATGATACACCCCAAAATGTGATTAAAACGGGGAATTGGTAGAGATTCACTCACATTGGGTGCGTTCGGTTGATGATGTTGAATGCGCACGAGTTTAGAGGATTGATCGACGAGGAATAACTAACCTAATTAATAACGAAAAGGTACGGTAAATAAGTAGATTTTATTAATAATTCTAATAGGATTTTTGGATATATTTTTGAGTTTAAGGCTATTTTCTAACTTTAAAAACGTTATTTTTAAGTATTTTTAATTGATTTTTAAATTAAATAAATAAATAAAAATAATAAAAAATGTTGACTTTTGACCGTTGACCATGACTGTTGACCGTTGACCGTTGCCCGGTTCAGTTGTGAATTTTATTGCACTGAGTGAGACTCGAACCCGTGACCTCCCGTACGCGTGCACGCAGCTCTACCAACTGAGCTACGTGTCTAACCCGAAATATTTCAGTTTTTAATTATATTTATATATATTTAACTTAATCCGAAAATCATTTATTTAAAAAGGATTTAATCGTATCAAACCGGTGATCTCCACATGTCTCGAACCCGGGACCTGTGGTTTAGTTTGGCACACAGTCCACCGCTGGACTGTGTGTCTAACTTGGTAAATATTCCGGTTTTTATTATACTTAACATCTTACTGTGAGTTAACCGGTTCAGTTTTAAAAAAAAAAACATTTTTATTTCTGATGATAGGGTCGTGATAGGAATCGAACTCGAGACGTATGTGTATTGTTTGCACACAGTCCACCGCTGGACTGTGTGTCTAACCCGTTCATAATATTGATTTTAATTAATCTTATAACATAAACAACTTCGTCTTCTTCGCTCAAGAACACAGACAATGATTAATCAACTGTTTCATGCTTAATTCGATTAACGGAAATTATCAGCCATTGAAATGCAATGGACAGAGAGGGTTTGGGGAAAAATGTACCGAATCAGATGTCTTTCTCAGAACTCCGGCAAGGATTCGTCGGCTCTGTTTGTGAACTTTGTCTGTTCGGATCAAATAACAGTTTTGATTGATTAGATATGAAATTGAACTACTGAGCAACGATTATCAGTAGGTTTAAATGATCATACCGGCTCACGGCGTGATTCTGGAAATTTCAGAAGTTTTCCGGCGAAAGCAGAATTTCCGACAACGTCGTCTGGGATTGATTCTGGGTGATGGATTGATGTTAGTAATGGTTTAACAATGGAATGAAACAGAAAGAGTCGAGGTATTTACCGTTTTGATGTGAGTCTCGGTTTTTCGGCGAAAGTCCGGTGATGGCAGAAAAGTTCCGGCGAGTGAAATTGCGTCGAGAATTGGTGTGATTTTGAGCGAAAAGATTACCAGAGGCTAGGGTGTGTATATATAGGAAAGAATATCGATGAATTGGGTCCGATTTCTGTCTTGATTCGTTGGTCAATTATTCTCCGGCGGTTATGACTGATGTCGCGGAACTTGACATCGGTTATAACCGATGTAAGAGTTAATACGCACCCTCAGTCAAAAGAAACCGACAATAATTGGCGAAGTCGTCAGGATTTCCGGCGACTGCGAATTGGGCGCGCCGTTGACTGTTTTGAATTCGAGTTTTGTTATTTGAATTAATTGCTTCGATATATCACTAAAGAACACAAGTGGCAGAGTGGTTTGGTGGATGAGAGTTAAAGCTTTGAGGTTCCCGGCTGACCCGGGTTCGACTCCCGGCAGCCGGTTTTTCTTTTTAATTATTTTATTTTTACTTTTTAACAATTATAGTTTATAAATTCTAATTTGTTTATTAATTATGTATCGTTTAAAATTAAAATAAGTCATAAATAAGAAATGAAAATTTAAAACTGATTGTTCGATTAATAAACGAAGCGGGTTTTGAAAACCCGTTTTTCGACGGATGTTACAGTATCCCCTACTTTTAGAATTTCGTCCCGAAATTTAAGTAGTAGTGGTAACAGGAAATAGATGTGGGTATTTCTCGCGCATTGAGTCTTCACGTTCCCAAGTAAACTCAGGTCCTCGTTTTGACTCCCAGCGTACCCTGACAATTGGAATGCGGCTTCGTCTTAAACGTTTCTCTCCGAAGTCCATAATTTCTACTGGTCTTTCAATGAAATGCATAGATTCATCGACTTGAATGTCTTCTAGAGGAATATGGAGATTTTCATCGGCGAGGCACTTCTTCAAGTTCGATATGTGGAATGTGGAATGAATTCTGTTGAGTTCCTCTGGTAGGTCAAGCTTGTATGCTACAGGTCCTACTCTTTCGAGTATCTTGAAAGGTCCTACGTAGCGTGGTGCTAGCTTGCCTTTTTAGCCAAAACGAACCACTCCCTTCCACGGCGATACTTTTAAAAGTACTTGGTCACCAATGTTAAATTCCAAGGGCTTTCGTCGTTTGTCTGCATAACTCTTTTGACGACTTTGTGCCGCTAGAAGGTTGTTTCGAATTTGATCAATCTTGTCTGTTGTTTCTTGTATTAATTCAGGACCGGTGATTTGAGTCTCTCCAATTTCGTGCCAACATACTGGTGATCGGCACTTACGACCATATAACGCTTCGAAAGGTGCCATGCCGATACTTGAATGATAGCTGTTGTTGTACGAAAATTCAACTAATGGTAGATGAGCGTCCCAATTCCCTTTGAAGTCTATGACACATGCTCGAAGCATGTCTTCAAGAGTTTGAATGGTGCGCTCAGATTGTCCATCAGTTTGAGGATGATAAGCGGTACTGAGGTCTAATCGTGTACCCAAAGCGGCTTGTACGGCTTGCCATGTTCGTGAAGTGAAACGACCATTACGATCTGAAATAATGCTTAACGGTACACCATGACGGCTTACGATTTCGCTGATATAGATACGAGCTAACTTTTCATTCTTGAAGTCCTCGCGAATCGGAATGAAGTGAGCTGATTTTGTAAGACGATCAATGATTACCCATATAGTGTCATACCCACCAGAAGTGCGAGGTAACCCGGTAATGAAGTCCATGGTTATGTTTTCCCACTTCCATACAGGAATTTCAGGTTGGACTAGAAGTCCTGAGGGTCTTTGATGTTCAGCTTTTACTTTAGAACAGGTAAGGCACTTGGAAACAAAAACAGCAATATCCTTTTTCATGCCAGGCCACCAGTAGGTGTATCGAAGGTCTTGATACATCTTGTCGGCTCCTGGGTGTACAGAGTATCGTGTTTTGTGCGCCTCTTTCATAAGGATATCGCGAAGGTCATTGTGATCGGGAATCCATATGCGATCTAGATAATACAGGATACCGTCGGATTTTGTTTCGAGTTTAAGTTCTGCTCCACAAGATAACTCATTGCGTATGTCTATTCTGTTATGGAAACATTTGAGCTTCTCGGATTTGATCTTTGATGTCGGTTATGATTTGCGAACATAGAAGACGAATGGAGTTCGCATAACCCTTTCGACTGAGTGCATCGGCCACCACATTTGCCTTGCCAGGATGATACCGAATTTCACAGTCGTAGTCATTAAGAAGTTCGACCCATCTTCGTTGCCTCATATTCAACTCCTTTTGGTTAAAGATATGTTGGAGGCTCTGTGGTCGGTGTATATTTCACACTTGGTACCATAGAGGTAATGTCTCCATATCTTAAGAGCGAACACAACGGCTCCAAGTTTAGGTCGTGGGTAGTATAGTTCTTCTCATGCACTTTGAGTTGCCTAGAAGCATAGGCTATCACTTTTCCCCTTTGCATTAATACACAGCCTACTCCTTGCCCTGATGCGTCGCAATATACTACAAAGTCATCGCAACCTTCGGGGAGTGTGAGGATAGGTGCGTCACGAAGTTTTTGCTTAAGGGTTTGGAAGGCTTCTTCTTGTTTAGGTCCCCATATGAAGGGTTTTCCTTTATGTGTCAAAGCCGTGAGTGGTACCCGATACGAGAGAAATTTGAAATGAAACGGCGATAGTAACCAGCCAAACCAAGGAATGATCTTACTTCGGTTGGTGTACGTGGCGCTTGCCATTCTTGTACTGCTTTGATCTTTGAGGGGTCGACATGTATTCCCTTGTCATTGACGACATGTCCAAGGAATTGTACTTCTCTTAACCAAATTCGCATTTGGAGAATTTAGCGTAGAGCTTTTCGGTTCTTAAGAGTGTGAGGATGAGTCGAAGATGTCGTTCATGATCAGTTTTGGACTTTGAGTAAATGAGAATGTCGTCGATGAAGACTATAACAAAACGATCGAGATAGGGTTTGCAGACTCTGTTCATTAGATCCATGAAGACGGCTGGAGCGTTGGTTAGACCAAATGGCATGACCATGAATTCATAATGACCATAACGAGTTCGGAAGGCGGTCTTTGGGACGTCTTCTTCATGTACTCTGAGTTGATGATAGCCAGAACGAAGGTCGATCTTTGAAAAACAGGTGGCACCCTGGAGTTGGTCTAGAAGATCATCGATGCGCGGTAATGGATAGCGGTTCTTGACCGTTAATTTGTTGAGTTCTCTGTAATCGATATACATGCGAAACGTTCCATCTTTCTTCTTTACAAACTGAACAGGTGCACCCCAAGGCGATGAGCTAGGACGTATGAATCCTTTGTCGGTCAGTTCTTGTAATTGACTGGCCAGCTCTTGCATTTCGGATGGGGCTAACCTATAAGGAGATTTCGCTACGGGTGTAGCGCCAAGTATAAGATCAATGCGGAATTCGACTTCTCTCTTGGGAGGAAGTCCTGAGATGTCGTCGGGGAAGACTTGTGGGAATTCTTTCACTACAGGTATATCTTCGAGTTTCTTCACTTTGTTTCCCTTCTTGACAACGTGAGTTAGAAATGCTACATAATTCTTGCGGAGATATTTTCGGGCTTGAAGACAGGACATCAGCTTGAGTCCTTTCGAAGGGGTTTCTCCAAAGATTCGTAGGGTTTGACCGTCTGCAAGAGGAATGCGAATGAACTTTTCGCGGCATACCACTTCAGCATGATGTTGGCTGAGCCAGTCCATGCCAATTATAATGTCGAAACTTCTAACTTCATAGGAATGAGGTCAACTGTAAAATCGTGATCGTTTAGAGTGAGAGTACAGTTTCGGATAATGGAGTTTAATGAGACCGGTTTTCCGTTAGCAACTTCTACCGTTATGGATTCCATGAGTTTATCGCGGGTTTGGTTGAGGATGGGTTCAAATTCTAAGGACACAAAACTCTTATCCGCGCCAGTATCAAATAATATGGATGCATAACTACCATTTATGAGAAACGTACCATTAACCACGTTGTTGTCGGCCCTAGCTTGGTTGGCGTTGATGTTAAAAGCTCTTCCTCTAGCGGGTGGAGGAGCTTGGTTAGCTTGGTTCACCAGATTTGCTTGAGCTTGAGCATGTATGATGTTCACCAAGCGTGGACAAGTGTTTCTAAAGTGGTTTGGGTCCCCACAGTTATAACAAGCCCGCATGGGTTGCATCATGGGGTAGTTGGGTTGGTAGTAGGTTTGAGCCGTATGTTGTGTAGGTGGTAGTAGTAGGGGTTGTTGGGCTTGACCCACTATTTGATGGTGGGTTTGGGTTGTGGGTTGGTTACGGTTCATTCGCTGCAGTGAGCGGCAGGTTTGGATGGTGTGACCTGCACGGCCACAGCTGGTGCAATATTGACAGGGGTGTTCGGGAGAGTGATGGTATTGGCAACGGGTCATTTTGGATAGGGGCCGGAGTATGGCCTTTTGTATGGTGCGGGTGAAGGGGCAACTTGAGTGATGGGTGCAGCAGGGATAGGGAAATTTGTTTGGGTGACAGCAAAGTTTCTGGCATTCCGTTTCCTCTTGTTAGAAAGCATTGAGATGGAGGTGGAATGGTTTGAAGTTTGGCCCTCAACGGGGGCTTTCTTTTTCTCCTCCTTGAATTTCCGTTTCTGATGCGATTCTCGGTAAGTTCGGTAGCCAATTCCATAGCAGCTTCGAGAGTTGCAGGCGAAATGCTGAGGACTGAGTCTTGAATTTTCGAGGGGAGGCCTCGAATGTAGTGTTCAACCAAGCGATACACTGGGGTGAACAAGTTAGGAACCATCTGGTTCAGCTCAAGAAAATCTTTTGTTGTAGGAAGTATGGTCTCCTTCCTTTTGCTTCAGCGAGTGGAATTCGTCTTCCAACTTCTTGAGTTCGCTTCTTGGGCAGAAGCGTTTTGTCATTATTTCCCTTAACTCTTCCCACGTTAAGGCCATAGCGTCTTCAACTCCTCTCTTACCCTTCTCGGTGTTCCACCAGGTCAGGGCTACCCCAAATAGTCTCCCGGTTGCGTAACGTACCTTGTGATCCTCGGGACAATCGCAATTGAGGAAAGTGTTTTCCATTTCCTCAAACCAGTGGAGGAGAGCGGTGACACCTTCAGTCCCTTCATACTTTGGGGGATCGCAAGATTTGAAGTGTTTGTAGGAGCACTTCTTGGAGGGAGGGTTGTCGATGTTTAGATCCTCTTGATTGGGTGGGTTGATAGGATTTGCGGTGAGAGCTTGTTGGACTTGTATTACAATATCAGGAAGCACCGCGGCCATTTGTTTTGCAATTTGAGTGGCCAAGCGTTTGTTTGACCTTCCTGACTTTCGTCCTCCACGTAGCTGCCTAGCCGACATCTACAGGAATATACATGGGAAGATGGTGAGTTTAAGGAGTGTTTAGGTGCCATGTGTCGTTTAAAATAATAAAATAACATAATCATCAATAATGCACTACATCCATCGGATGTCTTGGGTTTGCTCATGTTTGGGCCTCCAATGTCCCCCATACCATCGCTTGTATAGTCATGTGGGCCCCCATGACTATTGGCTTAGTAGGATTCACATTGTATTGGCGGTTTAACACTCGCATCACCCGAATGAAAACCATGAAATATGTTTGCGAGATGTATGGTCGGAGGGTGTCCAGGTGTAGACACAATGACAACTCAAAGTGGTGTTAGCTCACACGACGTTTGGTATAGCATGCTTTGCCTAACAGGTCCTTCGTACTCTCATCGTTAGTCCCCAGGTAGGCAAACTGGTCCTTTATTTTGGATTTATACGAATGCCAAGCCTAGACAGGACGTTCCGACTACCGGTACTCATACCCTTCCAGTTACTACATGCCCGTCATGAGAACTCACTTTGATGTGATTTGAAAATACAAAAATCGTTGTAAAAATCATATGAATTGTGAGGTGTGTGCTCCCATGGATATGATATGTTATGAGAATATGATTCATGATAGGCATTGTATAATAATATGTACTTATGAACATGCTTGCATAACATTGAATGTAACAATAAACATAAAACATATAAACATCATGAATTTTGCATGTAACACACAAATAATTTTAAAAATTCTAATCAACTATAGTATAGGCTCTAAGGGTCTAATAACCTATCCTATATCCCTATAGTCATGGCTCTGATACCAATCTGTCACACCCCGACCCGCAGCGGAATAAGAGTCGGGGCATAATTGGGTTATCACCAAAGCTCATGATGTTTACTAATATGTTTCATATTTATTAAATTCAAATTACATCTCAAAGTTTCAAGTCAAATTCATACAATACAAGGAAAGGAAAAATTAACTAAAACAATCCAAAATCTAAACTGTTTTATTCTTCTAGGCCGCCCTATATGTTTCTTGCTTCAACTTGATCACCTGTATCATGTGTAAAAATGGGAAATTTTGGGTCAACAAAAGTTGGCGAGTGAACCTTGTTAAAAACATTTGTTATTGATTCCTTGTTGTAATTAATAAGGAAAAATTGTGCAATAATCATATATGAACAAACGTATGTAAATAAACAATCACAAACACCTTGCATGAGTATATGATATGAATGACAATGTATATGTTGGCAACGTCTCGTTCACGCTCATAGGTAATGGGAACGCTCACGCTCATAGTAATGGGGAGCAACGGCCTATGATGAAATGTATGTGCGATCAAGGCTCAATCAAACGGAGACGATCGTATGTTGGCAACGCCTCGTTCAAGCTCATAAGTAATGGGGAACGGCTCACGCTCATAGGTAGTGGGGAGCGGCGGCCTATGATAATGTATGTACTGAAAATGATAACTTTAAATCTAAACATTAATCACACAAACCATTGATATATATTGACAACACAATTTGATCATGAATATGATGGAAGCACAAGTGTTTAATTGAAATAAATAAATAGCGACACATGATACACCCCAAAATGTGATTAAAACGGGGAATTGGTAGAGATTCACTCACATTGGGTGCGTTCGGTTGATGATGTTGAATGCGCACGAGTTTAGAGGATTGATCGACGAGGAATAACTAACCTAATTAATAATGAAAAGGTACGGTACATAAGTGGATTTTATTAATAATTCTAATAGGATTTTTGGATATAATTTTATGAGTTTAAGGCTATTTTCTAACTTTAAAAACGTTATTTTTAAGTATTTTTAATTGATTTTTAAATTAAATAAATAAATAAAAATAATAAAAATATGTTGACTTTTGACCGTTGACCATGACGTTGACCGGTTCAGTTGTGAATATTACTGCACTGAGTGAGACTCGAACCCGTGACCTCCCGTACGCGTGCACGCAGCTCTACCAACTGAGCTACGTGTCTAACCCGAAATATTTCTGTTTTTAATTATATTTATATATATTTAACTTAATCCGAAAATCATTTATTTAAAAAGGATTTAATCGTATCAAACCGGTGATCTCCACAGGTCTCGAACCCGGGACCTGTGGTTTAGTTTGGCACACAGTCCACCGCTGGACTGTGTGTCTAACTTGGTAATATTCCGGTTTTTATTATACTTAACATCTTACTGTGAGTTAACCCGGTTCAGTTTTAAAAAAAACATTTTTATTTCTGAGGATAGGGTCGTGATAGGAATTGAACTCGAGACGTATGTGTATTGTTTGCACACAGTCCACCGCTGGACTGTGTGTCTAACCCGTTCATAATATTGATTTTAATTAATCTTATAACATAAACAACTTCGTCTTCTTCGCTCAAAAACACAATGATTAATCAACTGTTTCATGCTTAATTCGATTAACGGAAATTATCAGCGATTGAAATGCAATGGACAGAGAGGGTTTGGGGAAAAATGTACCGAATCAGATGTCTTTCTCAGAACTCCGGCAAGGATTCGTCGGCTCTGTTTGTGAACTTTGTCTGTTCGGATCAAATAACAGTTTTGATTGATTAGATATGAAATTGAACTACTGAGCAACGATTATCAGTAGGTTTAAATGATCATATCGGCTCACGGCGTGATTCTGGAAATTTTCAGAAGTTTTCCGGCGAAAGCAGAATTTCCGACAACATCGTCTGGGATTGATTCTGGGTGATGGATTGATGTTAGTAATGGTTTAACAATGGAATGAAACAGAAAAGTCGAGGTATTTACCGTTTTGATGTGAGTCTCGGTTTTCCGGCGAAAGTCCGGTGATGGCAGAAAAGTTCCGGCGAGTGAAATTGCGTCGAGAATTGGTGTGATTTTGAGCGAAAAGATTACCAGAGGCTAGGGTGTGTATTTATAGGAAAGAATATCGATGAATTGGGTCTGATTTCTGTCTTGATTCGTTGGTCAATTATTCTCCGGTGGTTATGACTGATGTCGCGGAACTGGACATCGGGTTATAACCGATGTAAGAGTTAATACGTACTCTCAGTCAAAAGAAACCGACAATAATTGGCGAAGTCGTCGGGATTTCCGGCGACTGCGAATTGGGCCCGCCGTTGACTGTTTTGAATTCGAGTTTTGTTATTTGAATTAATTGCTTCGATATATCACTAAAGAACACAAGTGGCGGAGTGGTTTGGTGGATGAGAGTTAAAGCTTTGAGGTTCCCGGCTGACCCGGGTTCGACTCCCGGCAGCCGGTTTTTCTTTTTAATTATTTTATTTTTACTTTTTAACAATTATAGTTTATAAATTCTAATTTGTTTATTAATTATGTATCGTTTAAAAGTAAAATAAGTCATAAATAAGCAATGAAAATTTAAAACTGATTGTTCGATTAATAAACGAAGCGGGTTTTGAAAACCGTTTTTCGACGGATGTTACAATATATGAAACTAATCCTAATTAATAAACTTATAAACCAAAAGTGTAGGATGTTGAAAATAATGTTATTTATCTAACGAAATCAAGGGTTTATTATGAAGCGAGTTAAATGCGCTAATAGTCTCTATGGTTTGGCCTTTTTCACTTTTAGTTCCTAACTTTCTAAAATTACCTCTATAGTCCCCAACTTTTCAATTTTCGTTCCCGGATAGTCCGGTCAACAAGTCAAAGTCAATGGTCAACGGTCAAACCCAAAAAGTCAACATTTTTTTTATATTTTTGTTTATTTATTTAATTTAAAAATCAATTAAAATACTTAAAAATAATGTTTTTAAAGTTAGAAAATAGCCTTCAACTCACAAAAATATATCTAAAAATCCTATTAAAATTATTAATAAAATCCACTCATTTACCATACCTTTTCGTTATTATTTAGGTTAGTTAATCCTCGTCGATCAACCCTCTAAACTCGTGCGCATTCAACATCTTCATCCGAACGCACCCAATGTGAGTGAATCTCTACAAATTCCCCGTTTTAATCACGTTTTTGGGGTGCATCATGTGTCTTATTATTTATTACATTTAAACACTTGTGCATCCATCACATCCATGATCAAATGTGTATTCAACATGTATCAACTGTTTGTGTGGTTATTGTTTAGATTAAATTTATCATTTTCAGTACATACATTATCATAGGCCGCCGCTTCCCCATTACCTATGAGCATGAGCCGTTCCCCATTACCTATGAGCGTGAACGAGGCGTTGCCAACATACGATCGGCTCCGTTTGATTGAGCCTTGATCGCACATACATTTCATCATAGGCCGTCTGCTCCCCATTACCTATGAGCGTGAGCCGTTCCCCATTACCTATGAGCGTGAACGAGACGTTGCCAACATTTACATTATCATTCATGTTATATATTCATGCAAGGTGGTTTGTTATTGTATGTTATTGTTTGTTATTGTTAATGTTATTATATGTTTATTTACGTTTGCTCACATATGATTATTGCACAATTTTCTATAATAAATATAACAAGAAATCAATAATAAATGTTTTCTAACAAGGTTCACTCGCCAACTTATGTTGACCCAAAAACCCCCATTTTTACACATGATACAGGTGATCCAGATGCAGCAAGAAACATATAGGATGGCTTAGAAGAATAAACCGGTTTAGACTTTGGATTGCTTAGTTAGTTATTTTCTCTGTAATTGTATGAACATGTTTGGAATATTGAGGATGAAATTTTGAATTTAATAAATATGAAACATATTAGTATGAGCTTTGGTGATAACCCAATTATGCCCCGACTCTTATTCCGCTGCGGGTCGGGGTGTGACAGATTGGTATCAGAGCCATGACTATTGTAACATCCGTCAAAAACCGGATTAACCAAACCCGCTTCGTTTATTAACCGAACAACCAGTTAAAAAATTCGTTGCATATTTAATGCTCAAATTAATTTTAAACGATACATAATTAATAAGTATATTAGAATATAAAATTTATAATTGAAAATCTATTAAAAATAATGAAATAAAAATAAAATGCTGAAGCCGGGTTTCGAACCCGGGTCAGCCAGATATAAGCTTTGCAATTTAACTCACACTCGCCCAACCACTCCGCCACTTCTGTTTCTTGTTGATTATTTGAAACAATTAATACTTAAAATAAAATTGGAGATCAAACCCAACTACTCAGCGCGCCCCAAATCAATCTTGCCGGAAATCCCGACAAATTCGTCAAACTTTGCCGTTTTCTTTTGGATTTAACGGTTACATTTACAGCAACATCGGTTATAACCGAAAAATCCAATCAATTTCATTCATGGACAATAATCCCTGTTCGAAACTGAAAACATAATTCAAATCCGGGTTATACTTTCTTCATCAGTTGAGCTCACGAATCTATCCAACTTACACTCTCCATTTTTGCTAAGAAAACTTCGCCGCAAGTCGCCGGATTTCTCTGTAAATCAACCGGAAATTATCGCCGGAAAACCGAGTTCATTTCATCCCGTCTGCTTACCCAAACATAAGTTCTTGGAGCTCATACTGACATCACCCACACTCACCATAAACCCCTGAAGAATCTCTGTCGCAAGAAATTTCAGCGGTGGACTGTGTGCAAACAATATGCATACGTCCCGAGTTCGATCCTTGACACACACACCTTCGCTGTAATAAAATGTCTTTTTTTTAAACTGAACCGGATCCACAACAGTAAGATGGTAAGTATAATAAAAACCAGAGTATTTACGAAGTTAGACACACAGTCCAGCGGTGGACTGTGTGCCAAACTAAACCACAGGTCCCGGGTTCGAGACCTGTGGAGATCACCGGTTTGATACATTAAATCCTTTTTAAATAAATGATTTTCGGATTAACTTAATTAGTGTATAAATATAATTAAAAACAGAAATATTTCGGGTTAGACACGTAGCTCAGTTGGTAGAGCTGCGTGCACGCGTACGGGAGGTCACGGGTTCGAGTCTCACCCAACGCACACATATAACCGACCGAACCGGTCAACAAGTTCAACGGTCAATGGTCAAAAATCAACATTTTTTTATTATTTTTATTTATTTATTTAAATTAAAAATCAATTAAAAATACTTAAAAATAACATTTTTAAAGTTAGAAAATAGCCTTAAACTCACAAAAATATATCCAAAAATCCTACTAAAATTGATTAATAAAATCCGCTTATTTACCGAACCGTTATGTTATTATCTAGGTTAGTTTTCTCTCGTGGTTAAATCCAATTTCGTGTGCATTCATCATCAATCCAAGAAACGCACCACTGTGAGTGAATTCTTACAAACTCCCCTTTTTATTCACGTTTTGGGGTGTATCATGTGTCGCTTAAACTAAATCATTTATTCAAATTCGTGCTATACCATATTATGATCTAAACTTAGAATGTAAATATTGTTTGTAGTTATGTATTACATATTGTCAAGTTGTATGCAAATTATTTGTTAGGCCCATCAGTTCCTCGTGGGAGACGAGTTGAACAACGCGTGCCTTAAAACTCATTCATTAGGCCAATCAGTTCGTAGAACAACGCGTGCCTCAAAACTCATTCATTAGGCCCATCAGTTCCTCGTGGGAGACGAGTTGAACAACGCGTGCCTCAAAACAATCTATTATTGTATGTGTGTGCATTATTTAATATTAAGTGTTTTGTGAATAAGTTTACATCTATATTTACTCATATGTGGTTATGCACTTTATTTATAATCAATTCAATAAACTTGTTTAAATGTTTTTCGTAGGATTCACTCGCCAACTTTTTGTTGATCCAAAAACCATTTTTACACATGATACAGGTGAACAGGATGAAGCAAGGAAAACATAGGAAATGCCTAATGAAGTCTAGAAAGATGTGTAGAACATGTTGTAATTATGATTGTATGATTCCCTTTAAATTGTAATAATAAATATGAAACGTTATAATAAATGTCATGAGCTTTGATGAAACCCAATCATGCCCCGATCACCTTTTCCGCTGCGGGTCGGGGTGTGACAGATTGGTATCAGAGCTTTTGACTATAGGGATATAGGATAGGTTATTAGACCCTTAGAGCCTATACTATAGTTTATTAGATTTTAATTGTTTATGTGGTTATATGCAAACTCATGATGTTTATTTCTTTCATATTTATTACATACACAAATGCATGCAAACACTTCCGATACTACATTCTGTGATACATAGTGGATTATACTTACAGTCAAACATACATAATTACATACACACTCATCATACATATTTCAATGTTCACATATTCAAATCATCTTCATACTTCCGTTATTCAAGATTTTGTCGCATTTTCATTTTTCAAATCTCATCAAAGTGAGTTCTGCGACGGGCATGTAGTAACTGTAAGGGTACCAGTACCGGTAGTCGGAACGTCCTGTCTAGGTTGGCATTCGTATAAATCCAATATAACGGACCAGTTTGCCTACCTGGGGACTAACGATGAGAGTACAAAGGACCTATTAGGCCAAAGCATGCCACACCAAACGTCGTTCGAACTAACCCCACTTTGAGGTGTCACCGTGTCCACACCTGGATACATTCCGAATATCATACGTTACATACATATTTCTCGATTTACTCCGGGTTTTAGTGTACGTAACCAGCTAACACATGCGAACCATATGAAAAACCCGGTAGTCATGGGGGCCCACATGATTACGAAGGTGAAGTATGGCGGCATGCAAGGCCCAATTACGAGCAAAGCCCAAGACATCCTATGGATGTAGTAGATTTATTATTTTATATTTATTTTATGAATGTTCATTCCTAAATACGACACATGAGCCCTAAAACATCCAACTCATACTCCTGATATGTATTCCTTGTAGATGTCTTCTAGCCTCGCTCGTATGAAGATGAGATCAGGAAAAGCCCGCGAGCTAATGGCTGCCCAAATCGCTCAACAAATGGCTGCCGTAATACCCAACATTGTAGTTCAAGTCCAACAAGCCCTTACCGCTAATCCCGTCAACCAAGAAGATCAAAATGTTATCAACCCTCCCCCAAATACCACTAAATGCACCTACAAGCATTTCAAATCCTGCGACCCTCCAAAATACGAAGGGACTGAAGGTGTCACCGCTCTCCTCCATTGGTTTGAAGAAATGGAGAACACTTTTCTAAATTGCGATTGCCCCGATGATCGCAAAGTGCGATATGCTACTGGTCGTTTACTTGGAATAGCACTTACTTGGTGGAATACCGAGAAGGCCAAACGAGGTGTTGAAGATGCTATGACTTTGACTTGGGAAGAGTTGAAGGAAATCATGACAAGACGGTTTTGCCCAAGGAGCGAAATCAAGAAATTAGAGGATGAGTTCTATTCGTTGAAACAAAAGGAAGGCGACCACACCACATAAAACAAGAGATTCCTCGAGTTAAATCAAATGGTTCCCAACTTGTTCACTCCTCTCTACCGTTTGATCGAACACTACATTCGAGGTCTTCCTTCAAAAATTCAAGACTCTGTAATAAGTACCACGCCTGCAACTTTGGAAGCAGCAATGGAGTTAGCTACAGAGCTCACCGAGAACCGCATACGGAATAAAGACTTCAAGGAGGAGAAGAAGAAGGATAAATCATCGACTGAAACCTCAAACTCCACCCAAACCGAATCCCCTTCACGATCCATTTCTAAGAGAAAACGAGATGGGCAACTTTTCGCTGTCACCCAACGCAATCAACCTGTCTCACAAGCCGTACCCCTCCAAGCTATCCCAATCACCCAAGTAGCACCCAACTCAACTTACCCAAATAAGAAACCTTACCTTGGACCTCACCCTCAATGTAACACCTGTTTTTATCACCATCCATCTACCTTACCTTTTCGACTATGTGTGAATTGTGGACGCTATGGTCATTTGAGCAAGGCTTGCCTCACCTCTCAAAACCAAACCTCACCCCCTACTCAAAACATGATCCAAACATATCAACAACCCCAATATCCCGTGTTTCCTTATGTTTGAGCTTGTTTTAATTGTGGAGACCCTACCTACTTTAGAAACACGTGCCCTCGATTGGTTAACATCATACACGCCCAAGCTCAAGCAAACCCAGTTAACCAAGCAAATCAAGGAAACCTAATCACTAGGCCACCAGCAAGAGGAAGAGTTTACAACATCAACGCCAATCCTGTTGAAGATAATGACGTTCCAAACGAATCACCCAACTAGTCTTCTTCACCAAAACTCAAGATTCAACTCCAACCGTTTCGTTTTTATGTTTTTCTTTATGTTATCTCAATTTTCACGTGCCTCAATTATAAATTGGAAATTTATCCAAGGATCTTAATGCGAATTACTACTTCAGTTTTGTTTTTATACTTATTAAATTAACATTCATATCAGCATACCTCACGACGTATCTCAGTCTCATCATTTACAGAAGTTGAGTTGTGTCTCACTTCTACATAGACTAACCTCTCCATCATAACAAACGAGAGAGGTACTGTCATCATTCAAACATGTATACTATCAGAATTAAGGCTCAAGCTTTGGTTGATTGTGTTTATTTATCTTTTAGAGTCACATAGAACTAATCATAACTTACGGATAAAGCCAATGAAAATTTGACAAGAATATGGTGGATACGCCGCTGGTACTTCCTATATATAAGTATTCTTGCCAAAGGATCAGAGGCATTATCAGGCGGTTATGAGAAGTTCCATGTAGGATTTAGTATTGTCTTGGTTGAAGTTTGTTTTATACTCACTGATTTAGCATTCATATCATCTCATCATTTAAAGAAATTGGATTGTGTTCTATTTCTACATAGACTAACCTCTCCATCATAACAAACGAGAGAGGTACTGTCACCATTCAAACATGTATACTATCAGAATTAGGACTCAGACTTTGGTTGTTGTGTTTATTTATGTTCTAGATTCACATCATAGAACCAATCATAACTTACTGATAAAACCAATGAAAATTTGACAAGAATATGGTGGATACACCGCTGGTACTTCCTATATATAAGTATTCTTGCCAAAGGATCAGAGGCTTTGTCAGGCAGTTATGAGAAGTTCCATGTAGGTTTTAGTATTAGAAGTTTTGTTTTAGGATATAACCTTATCTTTCCAAACATACCAAAACTTTTGCGCATGAAATCATATTTAGTCAATCAACTCTGTTTATCAATATTCATTATCATAGGCATCAAAAAGCGATTCCTGAAGCAGGGTACTCAACCCTTACAAGGAACGTTACCGCCTCAAACAAAAATTTAAACTCTTACTCCTTTCTAAGTATGTAACTATCAAACTAAACACCATCCTTTTGAGACAAACATGCCACTACTTAAATTTCGAGAAGAAATTTCTAAAAGTAGGGGATACTAACATCCGTCAAAAACCGGATTAACCAAACCCGCTTCGTTTATTAACCGAACAACCAGTTAAAAAATTCGTTGCATATTTATTGCTCAAATTAATTTTAAACGATACATAATTAATAAGTATATTAAAATATAAAATTTATAATTGAAAATCTATTAAAAATAATGAAATAAAAATAAAATGCTGAAGCCGGGTTTCGAACCCGGGTCAGCCAGATATAAGCTTAGCAATTTAACTCACACTCGCCCAACCACTCCGCCACTTGTGTTTCTTGTTGATTATTTGAAACAATTAATACTTAAAATAAAATTGGAAATCAAACCCAACTACTCAGCGCGCCCCAAATCAATCTCGCTGGAAATCCCGACAAATTCGTCAAACTTTGCCGTTTTCTTTTGATTTAACGTTACATTTACAGCAACATCGGTTATGACGAAAAATACCAATCAATTTCATTCATGGACAATAATCCTGTTCGAAACTGAAAACATAATTCAAATCCGGGTTATACTTTGTTCATCAGTTGAGCTCACGAATCTATCCAACTTACACTCTCCATTTTTGCTAAGAAAACTTCGCCGCAAGTCGCCGGATTTCTCTGTAAATCAACCGGAAATTATCGCCGGAAAACCGAGTTCATTATCCGTCTGCTTACCCAAACATAAGATCTTGGGCTCATACTGACATCACCCACACTACCATAAACCCTGAAGAATCTCTGTCGCAAGAAATTTCACTCGCCGGAATTCTCTGCAAGTCGCCGGAAAACCGAGACTTTCATCTACACGGTATTACCTCGACTTTTCTGTTTCATTCCATTATTAGACAAATTCTAATATCACTCCATCACCCAGAATCTATTCCAGACGACGTTGCCGATTTTCTGTTTTCGCTGGAAAACTTCTGAAATTCTCGAAAACTCGCTGTTAAAACGGTATATCATTCATACCTACTGATAATCGTTACTCAGTAGTTCGATTTCACATCTAATCCCTCCAACCTGTTAATTGATCCTAACAGCCGAAGGTCACCAAAAACAGAGCCGACGAATCGTTGCCGGATTTCTGAAGAAGACAATCTGTTCGGTACTTTCTTTCCCCAAACCCTTCTGTTCAATACTTTTCAATTGTTCATATTATTCGTTAACCGAATTAATCAAGTAACAGCATGGTTAACCGTTGTCTGTGTTTTGAACGAAGAAGACGAAGTCGTGTATGATATAAGATTAATTAAAATCAATATTATGAACGGGTTAGACACACAGTCCAGCGGTGGACTGTGTGCAAACAATATGCATACGTCCCGAGTTCGATCCTTGACACACACACCTTCGCTGTAATAAAATGTCTTTTTTTTTAAACTGAACCGGATCCACAACAGTAAGACGTTAAGTATAATAAAAACCAGAATATTTACCAAGTTAGACACACAGTCCAGCGGTGGGCTGTGTGCCAAACTAAACCACAGGTCCCGGGTTCGAGACCTGTGGAGAGCACCGAGTCGATACATTAAATCTTTTTTTAAAATAAATGATTTTCGGATTAACTTAATTGGTGTATAAATATAATTAAAAACAGAAATATTTCGGGTTAGACACGTAGCTCAGTCGGTAGAGCTGCGTGCACGCGTACGGGAGGTCACGGGTTCGAGTCTCACCCAGCGCACACATATAACCGACCGAACCGGTCAACAAGTCAACGGTCAACGGTCAACAAGTCAACGGTCAATGGTCAAAAATCAACATTTTTTTATTATTTTTATTTATTTATTTAAATTAAAAATCAATTAAAAATACTTAAAAATAACATTTTTAAAGTTAGAAAATAGCCTTAAACTCACAAAAATATATCAAAAAATCCTACTAAAATTGATTAATAAAATCCGCTTATTTACCGAACCGTTATGTTATTATCTAGGTTAGTTTTCTCTCGTTGTTAAATCCAATTTCGTGCGCATTCATCATCAATCCAAGAAACGCAACCACTGTGAGTGAATTCTTACAAACTCCCTTTTTTATTCACGTTTTTTGGTGTATCATGTGTCGCTTAAACTAATTCTTTATTCAAATTCGTGCTATACCATATTATGATCTAAACTTAGAATGTAAATATTGTTTGTAGTTATGTATTATATATTGTCAAGTTGTATGCAAATTATTTGTTAGGCCCATCAGTTCCTCGTGGGAGACGAGTTGAACAACGCGTGCCTTAAAACTCATTCATTAGGCCAATCAGTTCGTAGAACAACGCGTGCCTCAAAACTCATTCATTAGGCCCATCAGTTCCTCGTGGGAGACGAGTTGAACAACGCGTGCCTCAAAACAATCTATTATTGTATGTGTGTGCATTATTTAATATTAAGTGTTTTGTGAATAAGTTTACATCTATATTTACTCATATGTGGTTATGCACTTTATTTATAATCAATTCAATAAACTTGTTTAAATGTTTTTCATAGGATTCACTCGCCAACTTTTTGTTGATCCAAAAACCATTTTTACACATGATACATGTGAACAGGATGAAGCAAGGAAAACATAGGAAATGCCTTAGAAGAAAATAATGAAGTCTAGAAAGATGTGTAGAACATGTTGTAATTATGATTGTATGATTCCCTTTAAATTGTAATAATAAATATGAAACGTTATAATAAATGTCATGAGCTTTGATGAAACCCAATCATGCCCCGATCACCTTTTCCGCTGCGGGTCGGGGTGTGACAGATTGGTATCAGAGCTTTTGACTATAGGGATATAGGATAGGTTATTAGACCCTTAGAGCCTATACTATAGTTTATTAGATTTTAATTGTTTATGTGGTTATATGCAAACTCATGATGTTTATTTCTTTCATATTTATTACATACACAAATGCATGCAAACACTTCCGATACTACATTCTGTGATACATAGTGGATTATACTTACAGTCAAACATACATAATTACATACACACTCATCCTACATATTTCAATGTTCACATATTCAAATCATCTTCATACTTCCGTTATTCAAGATTTTGTCGCATTTTCATTTTTCAAATCTCATCAAAGTGAGTTCTGCGACGGGCATGTAGTAACTGTAAGGGTACCAGTACCGGTAGTCGGAACGTCCTGTCTAGGTTGGCATTCGTATAAATCCAATATAACGGACCAGTTTGCCTACCTGGGGACTAACGATGAGAGTACAAAGGACCTATTAGGCCAAAGCATGCCACACCAAACGTCGTGTGAGCTAACCCCACTTTGAGTTGTTTGTCTACACCTGGACACCCTCCGACCATACATCTCGCAAACATATTTCATGGTTTTCATTCGGGTGATGCGAGTGTTAAACCGCCAATACCAATGTGAATCCTACCAAGCCAATAGTCATGGGGCCCACATGACTATACAGGTGAAGGTATGGGGGACATTTGAGGCCCAAACATGAGCAAACCCAAGACATCCTATGGATGTAGTTGCATTATTGATGTTTATGTTATTTTTATTATTTTTAACGACACATGACACCTAAAAACTTCTTAAACTCACAATCTTCATATGTACGTTCCTGTAGATGTCGACTAGGCAACTACGTGGAGGTAGAAGGTCAGGAAGGTCAAACGAACGCTTGGCCACTCAAATCGCAAAACAAATGGCCGCGGTGCTTCCTGACATCGTAATTCAAGTCCAACAAGCTCTCGCCGCAAATCCCTCCCCATCAAGAGGACCAGAACGTCGACAACCCTCCCTCCAAAAAATGCTCTTACAACACTTCAAGTCTTGCGATCCCCCAAAATTTGAAGGGACCGAAGGTGTCACTGCTCTCCTCCACTGGTTTGAGGAAATGGAAAACACCTTCCTCAATTGCGATTTGCCCGAGGATCGCAAGGTACGTTACGCAACCGGGAGACTATTTGGAGTAGCCCTGACCTGGTGGAACACAGAGAAGGGTAAGAGAGGAGTCGAAGATGCTATGGCCTTAACATGGGAAGAGTAAAGGGAAATAATGACAAGACGCTTCTGTCCAAGAAGCGAAATCAAGAAGTTGGAAGATGAATTCCACTCGTTAAAACAAAAGGAAAGAGATCATACTTCCTACAACAAAAGGTTTCTAGAGTTGAACCAAATGATCCCCAACTTGTTCACCCCAGTGTACCACTTGGTTGAACACTACATTCGAGGCCCCCCTCAAAAATTCAAGACTCAGTTCTAAGCACTTCGCCTGCGACACTTGAAGCCGCAATGGAACTAGCTACCGAACTTACCGAAAATCGCATTCGAAACGGTAAATTCAAAGAGGAGAAAAAGAAAGCCCCCATTGAGGCCCAAACTTCAAACCATTCCACCTCCTCCTCAAAGTTTGCTAACAAGAGGAAACGAAACACCAGAAACTTTGCTGTCACACAAACAAATTTCCCTATCCCTACTGCACCCATTACCCAAGTTGCCCCCTCACCTGCACCATATAAAAGGCCCTACTCCGGCCCATACCCAAAATGCAACCGTTGCCAATACCATCATTTTCCTGATCATCCCTGCCAACATTGCACCGGCTGTGGCCGCGCAGGTCACACCATCCAAACATGTCGCGCATTTCAGCGAACAACCGCAATCAGCCCTCAACCCAGACCACCATCAGATAGTGGGTCAAGCCCAACAACCTTTACTCCTACCACCTGCTCAACATGTAGCCCAATCCTACTACCAACCCAACTATCCCATGATACAACCTATGCGGGCTTGTTACAACTGTGGAGACCCAAACCACTTTAGAAACACTTGTCCACGCTTGGTGAACATCATTCATGCCCAAGCTCAAGCAAATCTGGTGAATCAAGCTAACCAAGCTCCACCACCTGCAAGAGGAAGAGCTTACAACATCAACGCCAATCCTGTTGAAAATAATAACGGCCCAAACGAATCACCCAACTAGTTTTTCCTCACCAAGAATCAAGACTCAACTCCAATCGTCTAGTTTTAATGTTTTCTTTATGTTATCTCAATCTTTCCGTATCCCAGTTGTAAAATTTGGAAATTATGTATCCAAGAATTTTAATGCGAATTGATATTACAGTTTTGTTTTATACTCATTGATTTAACATTCATATCATCATACATCTCGACGTATCTCAATCTCATCATTTAAAGAAGTTGGGTTTTGTCGCACTTTTACATAGACTGACCCCTTCATCATAACAAACGAGAGAGGTACTGTCATCATTCAGTCATGTATCATTTCAGAATTGAGACTCAAGCTTTGGTTGTTGTGTTTGTTTATGTTTTAGAGTCACATAGAACTGATCATGATTTACTGATAAAGCCAACGAAAATTTGACAAGAATATGGTGGATACGCCGCTGGTACTTCCTATATATAAGTATTCTTGGCAAAGGATCAAAAGCATTACCAGGAGGTTATGAGAAGTTCCGTGTAGGTTTAAATATCGTCATGGTTGAAGTTTTTGTTTTATGATGCATACCTTATATTTCAAAAGTATCAATTCCCTCAAAACTATTATGCATAAAATCATAACCGACATCAAAGATCAAATCCGAGAAGCTTAACATGTTTCTGTAACAGAAAACGGCGTACGCAATGAGCTGTCTTGTGGAGCAGAACTTAAAATCGAAACCAAATCCGACAGTATTCCGTACTATCTAGATCACATATGGATCCCCGATCACAATAACCTTCATGATTTCCTTATGAATGAGGCGTACAAAACACGATACTCTGTACACCCAGGCGCCGACAAGATATATCAAGACCTTCGATACACCTACTGGTGGCCTGGCATGAAGAAAGATATCGCTGTTTTTGTTTTCCAAGTGCCTTACATGTTCCAAAGGAAAAGCTGAACATCAAAGACCCTCAGGACTTCTAGTCCAACCTAAAATACCTGTATGGAAGTGGGAAAGCATAACCATGGACTTCATTACCGGGTTACCTCGCACTTCTGGTGGGTATGACACTATATGGGTAATCATTGATCGTCTTACAAAATCAGTTCACTTTATTCCGATCCGCGAAGATTTCAAGAACGAGAAGTTAGCTCGTATCTACATCAGCGAAATCGTAAGCCGTCATGGTGTACCGTTAAGCATTATTTCAGATCGTGATGGTCGTTTCACTTCACGAACATGGCAAGCCGTACAAGCCGCTTTGGGTACACGATTAGACCTCGGTACCGCCTATCATCCTCAAACTGATGGACAATCCGAACGCACCATTCAAACTCTTGAAGATATGCTTCGAGCATGTGTCATAGATTTCAAGGGAAATTGGGACGCTCATCTACCATTAGTTGAATTTTCGTACAACAACAGCTATCATTCAAGTATCGGCATGGCACCTTTCGAAGCTTTATATGGTCGTAAGTGCCGATCTCCAGTATGTTGGCACGAAACTGGAGAAGCTCAAATCACCGGTCCAGAATTGATTCAAGAAACCACAGACAAGATTCATCAAATTCGAAACAATCTTCTAGCGGCACAAAGTCGTCAAAAGAGTTATGCAGACAAACGACGAAAGCCTTTGGAGTTTAACATTAGTGATCATGTACTTTTAAAAGTATCACCGTGGAAGGGAGTAGTTCGTTTTGGCCAGAAGGGCAAGCTAGCACCATGCTACGTAAGACCTTTCAAGATACTCGAAAGAGTAGGACCTGTAGCATACAAGCTTGACCTACCAGAAGAACTCAACAGAATTCACCCTACGTTCCACGTGTCAAACTTAAAGAAGTGCCTCGCCGATGAAAACCTCCATATTCCCCTGGAAGATATTCAGATCGATGAATCTATGCACTTCATTGAAAGACAGTAGAGATCATGGACTTTGGAGAAAAATATTTAAGACGGAGTCGTATTCCAATTGTTAGGGTACGTTGGGAGTCGAAACGGGGACCTGAGTTTACTTGGGAACGTGAAGACTCAATACGCGAAAAATACCCGCATCTTTTTCCTGTTATCACTACTACTTAAATTTCGGGACGAAATTTCTAAAAGTAGGGGATACTGTAACATTTGTCGAAAAACGGGTTTTCCAAACCCGCTTCGTTTATTAATCGAATAATCAGTTTCATATTTTGTTGCTCATTTAATGCTTATTTTAATTTTAAACAATACATAACTAATAAACATTTTAGATTATGGAAATTAAAATTGTTAAAAAATAAAATTAAAACAACTAAAAATGAAAAAGGCTGCCGGGTTTCGAACCCGGGTCAGCCGGAAACTTTAAACACCAAACACATAACCACTCCGCCACTTGATGTCTTTGTGACTTCTAGGAAACAATTAAAACATAACTTCAACCGTGATCAACCTGTTTGCGCCAAACTGAAACCGATATCGGCTTCCAAACGTCCACGGACTTTTGAGTGATTGCGGATTCTTGATTATAACCGATAAACCGACATCTTAATCAATTCAGCCTTAAATGAACTTGAATTCATATGATGTTCGGGTTTAGAAACCGAAATCTTTTACTTTCTGAATTACTCCATCAATAACATCATCTCGCGACTCAATAACATTCACAGAACCTCTAATTTCACTTTTACTCTAATTTCTGATCGTCGGAATCGCTTTTTGAACTCGTCGGACTTTCGCCGGAAAACCGTGTCTTTCATCAAAACGGTAAATTTCTAAATTCTTTCATCTTCTATCTGTTGTTAGACTTTTACTAACTCAAACCCTTCAATCAGAATCGGTCCCAGACGACGATATCGGATAATCTGCAGTCGCCGGAAAACTTCTGAAAATTCCTAAATCGCGCTGTGAAACGGTATTATCATTTAAACCTTCTGATAACTCTTGTTTAGTCCTTCAATTCCACAATTAGTTAATAAAAAACTGTTGATTGGTCCGCTCAGACGGAGTTCATAAAAACAGAGCCGACGACTTTGCCGGAGTTCTGAGAAAAGTCATCATTCCGGTATGTTCATTCCCAAAACCTTTCCTATCCGTTACATTTTAATCACTCATACGCCTGTTAATTGAATTGAACAAGTTCAGTCGAAAATCAGTTGTCTGGGTTATTGTAACGAAGAAGAGGAAGTTAGTATGTATATAAATTTAAAAATTGGATTATATCTCGGGTTAGACACACAGTCCAGCGGTGGACTGTGTGCAATTGAAACTTAGCGATACCGGGTTCGAGTCCGTCCTTGTTCCGTTTCGTCACAATATTCAGACTTTTTATAAAACCCAAATATGAAAACTTCCAGTTAGTATATAAGAGAAATAAAAACAAGTGTTTTAACCAGGTTAGACACACAGTCTAGCGGTGGACTGTGTGCAATGTTAATCAACAGGTCCCGGGTTCGAGACCTGATACGCACGCCGGTTCGATAGAATTTAAATCCTTTTTAAGAAGTGAATTTTGGAATAAATTAAATAGTATATAAATATAATTAAAAACAGAAATATTTCGGGTTAGACACGTAGCTCAATTGGTAGAGCTGCGTGCACGCGTACGGGAGGTCACGAGTTCGAACCTCACTCAGTGCAAACAATATACACAACCGAACCGGTCAACAAGTCAAAGTCAATGGTCAACGGTCAAACCCAAAAAGTCAACATTTTTTTTTATATTTTTGTTTATTTATTTAATTTAAAAATCAATTAAAAATACTTAAAAATAATGTTTTTAAAGTTAGAAAATAGCGTTCAACTCACAAAAGTATATCTAAAAATCCTATTAAAATTATTAATAAAATCAACTCATTTACCATACCTTTTCGTTATTATTTAGGTTAGTTAATCCTCGTCGATCAACCGTCTAAACTCATGCGCATTCAACATCTTCAACCGAACGCACCCAATGTGAGTGAATCTCTACAAATTCCCCGTTTTAATCACGTTTTTGGGGTGTATCATGTGTCTTATTATTTATTACATTTAAACACTTGTGCATCCATCATATCCATGATCAAATGTGTATTCAACATGTATCAACTGTTTGTGTGGTTATTGTTTAGATTAAATTTATCATTTTCAGTACATACATTATCATAGGCCGCCGCTCCCCATTACCTATGAGCATGAGCCGTTCCCCATTACCTATGAGCGTGAACGAGGCGTTGCCAACATACGATCGGCTCCGTTTGATTGAGCCTTGATCGCACATACATTTCATCATAGGCCGTCTGCTCCCCATTACCTATGAGCGTGAGCCGTTCCCCATTACCTATGAGCGTGAACGAGACGTTGCCAACATTTACATTATCATTCATTTATATATTCATGCAAGGTGGTTTGTTATTGTATGTTATTGTTTGTTATTGTTATTGTTATTGTTATTGTATGTTTATTTACGTTTGCTCACATATGATTATTGCACAATTTTCTATAGTAAATATAACAAGAAATCAATAATAAATGTTTTCTAACAAGGTTCCCTCGCCAACTTATGTTGACCCAAAAACCCCCATTTTTACACATGATACAGGTGATCCAGATGCAGCAAGAAATATATAGGATGGCTTAGAAGAATAAACTGGTTTAGACTTTGGATTGCTTAGTTAGTTATTTTCTCTGTAATTGTATGAACATGTTTGGAATATTGAGGATGAAATTTTGAATTTAATAAATATGAAACATATTAGTAAACATCATGAGCTTTGGTGATAACCAAATTATGCCCCGACTCTTATTCCGATGCGGGTCGGGGTGTGACATTAGCAATCGACACCACCGCAAACCGCCATCGCCACCAAAGAGCACCACAATCACCATCACCAAAGATAACCATTACCACCGCCGCTAGTTTGCATCGGTCATCTCTACCAACAGCTCCTGCTCGAATCCGAGCAGGCGACACACAACACCAACACAATCATGACTACTATTCTTGAAAGTCTCAAAATCTAACTTTCTAAAGGTGAAGGATTTGCTAGCGACACACCCCAGGCCCACTGCTGCAATCACCTCTGTCACCGCCGCCACCACCACCATCGCGGCGTTGATTTGGTTAGAGGTGAAGGATTAATGGCTTGTTTCAATTTGTTTGACATCTGTTGAACATGATTAATGGTCGTGGTTGTGAAGACCATTTGCTAGTGATGATGGTGGTGGTGCTGGTTTTGGCAGTGATGGTGGTGGTGGTGGTGGTGGTGGTGGCTGAGAGGTGATGGCGGTTGTGGAGGTGGAGGTGATGGTGGTTGTGGTGATGGTTTTTCAAAGGAGAGAGAGTAGAGAGAGAAAGGGAGAGAGTAGAGAGAGAGAGAGATGTGGCTGGTATTATATATAATACTTAATTAATTCATTTTGTTTTACTTAAGGGCATTATAGTCATTTTACACCAACTTAACTAAGAAAACTAACCTCCATCCACGCCAGGGACTACCCGGGAATGAAAATTGAAAAGTTGAGGACTAAAGAGGTAATTTTAGAAAGTTAGGGACTAAAGGTGAAAAAAAGCCAAACCACAGGGACTATCCAGGAATTTAACTCTTATGAAGCTTTTAGGTATTTAGAGGTTGGAAATGGTTATTCTATTTACCCAAAACGTTTTGCTATTTATACCAAGTGATGTGACATTAATAAATTCAAAATTTGTGTTTTTCTTTATAACTTCCAATATATTATGTTTTATTAAAAAATGGATATGGTTTTGCGATATTTTTATTTTTATTTACGTTTTAATATAAATTAAAAAAACAAAATATAAAATTTTATAATGACTTGTAAAACGTTAAATTTGATAGGCTCCGTTTATTATAAAATTTATATCAAAACATAGATAAAAATAAGCACATCGCAAAACCATATTTGTTTTTGATAAAACATTATATATCGAAAGTTATAAAAGAAAAACAAAAATATGTACTTATTAATGTCACATCACTTAGCGTAAATAGCAAAAAGTTTGTTGTAAATTGTAGAACCCTTATACTTATTGAAATGACAAATTAACTGTTAATTGTCTTTCTTGTTTTTATTTATATTATAATATTCTATTTCTTTTATAACTATCACTAATATTTTATATAAGTAAAAATAGGATGTTGCAATTTTTTTGTTTATATCTATGTATTGATATAAATTGTTCATGGTATAATATCAAAACCAACATAGAAATATATTTTAGTTATTTATAAAACTTATGTCATATAATAACACAATGCAACGTCATTTTCAAAACTATATAAACATTATATATTAGTTACACGGATGTTCGCTGTCACATCCTGACCCGCAACGGAAATGGTAGTCGGGGCATGATTGGTTTTCATAAAAGCTCTTGACATTTACTATAAAGTTTCATATTTATTATTTTCAATTTAAAAGGATAAATTGCAACAACCATGTATACATACAAACACAATATGTTTTAAACACAGCATTCATGACTTCTTTATTTTTCTTCTAAGGCAATTTCCTATGTGTTCCTTATTTCAACCTATCCACCTGTATCATGTGTAAAATAGGGTTTTTGGTCAACAAAAGTTGACAAGTGAATCTTATTTAAACCTTTGAACAAATTAGTTATATTGGTTATTTAAATAAAAATGTACATAAACCAAATATGAGTAAACACATATGTAAATCTAACCATAAACCATATATTATCAATCAATGTACACACAAGCATGACAAATGACGAACAATGAGATCAAGGCTCAATTAAACGGAACCGATCTAATGAGGCACTTGATGCTCAACTCGTCTCCAAACTGATGGGCCTAATGTGAATGATTGCACGCAACTGACAAAAATGTAAACACACAATACAACAAATACATTTACATCACATGTTAGATCATATAATGGTAATAGCACAAGTGTTTGAATAAACGAAATATATGAAACAACACATGATACACCCAAAACATAAATAAAAAGGGGAATTTGTAAGAATTCACTCACAGTGGGTGCGTTTCCTTGGATTGATGACGAACGCGCATGAATTTGGATTTAACCACGAGGAAAAACTAACCTAAATAATAACGTAGTAATTCGATAAATAAATAAATTTTATTAGAAATTAATGTTTTTAATTAAAGCTTTTTATTAGCTTGTTAGGTTTTTTTTTGGAAATTAATACAAATTTTTAGCTTTAAAAAACCTTATTTTTAAGTGTTTTTAATTAATTTTTAAAGAAAAATAATAAGGATTTTAAATTAAAAAAATTTCCCTTTTTCAGGGTTTGACTGGTCAAGCGGCCGGACTTGGTTATTATGGTCAGCGTGTGAGGTTCGAACTCGTGACCTCCCGTATACGTGTACGCAGCTCTTCCAACTGAGCTACGTGTCTAAACCGAAATAATCTCTAATTTAATTATTCTTATATACTAGTTAGGTAAATTTTGAAATTTATTTAATTAAAAAAAATTTAAAAACCTTTGAACCGCTGCTCAGTACATGCCTCGAACCCGCGACCTTTATTACGTTTTGCACCCAGCCTTTCCAACTGGGCTGGGTGTCTAACCCATTAATAATTGAAATTGTATTATTTTTATAAACTTACTGATCAGCGAATTTAATTACGTTTTAAGAAAAAGATTTTTATTTCAGAAAACCGGCATTGCTTCAGGCTCGAACCCGGGACCATATGTTTCAAATGCACACAGTCCACCACTGGACTGTGTGTCTAACCCGGTGTATTTACCGATTTTAAATTCATTTATAAACAGACTCTAGTTCATCTTCCTTATTAAGATAACACAGAACCTTAATCCGACTGAATTGTTCAAGTTAATCACTACTACATATAAATTTGAAAATAAAAAGAATTAAGCGACATGATATACCGAACAGAGGCACTTTCGAATACTCCGACTTCCAAGGTTTTTCTCCGGCGACGATTCCGGTCAACTGAGAATGATTCCGGCGAGGTTCTTGATGAACAGAATGTTTGCAAGAGATTTTGGGAAGTGTGTGAGTTCTAAATGATTCCCCAAATCCTCTATTTATAGCTAAAGTTGGTCATAAGATTTTGAATGATTTTTCGGTTTTGGTCAACATAATCATGGCGATGATTGTAACTCCAAATTAAATGTTTTGACTGGATGATTAAGTCTAGATGCATGATTAGAAACGGTTTAAGTGTTTAATTGTAAAGAAAACGAGTTTTTTTTCTTTGATGGATTTTGGCGGATTGTTCGTGGCTGTTAAAGGCGGCAAAACAAGGAAGGAGACTCGAGTAAAAGTGTTTAAAAGATTAACTTGATGAATTTATTCAGATGTTGTGCGGGTGTTGCAGTGGTGCGTTGAGTGTGTGTGGTCTTGTGCGGCCCGGGTTCGATTCCCATAGTCAGCATTTTTTTTATATTATCCTTTTTGTATTTTTAATATATATAATTTATTATTATTATTATTTTAGTATTATTATTATTTTAAACTTTATATATATATATATATATATATATATATATATATTATTTAATACTCAAATCACAGAATTTTTTAACGCTTAACATAAATGCGTATCAATCATCATAACTTGCATTTACAAAACGGAGCGGGTTTTAGAACTCGTTTTACGACAAATGTTACATTCTCCATGGTAAGGCAAAATACGGTAAGTATCCGAAAATTACACATTTAGTAACCATTGTTCATTTAATTGTAACCGATGTAGAAGATGCAACACGCAAATCACATATGGAAAACGCAAATGGAAAATCACATATACAAAATAGGAATTCACAAAATTTGATAGAAATCGCAATAATTGGTGGAGGATGTGATGGAGTAAGAGGTGCAGGTGGTTGTCGGTGCATGGGGCTCAACCTATGCAGTGGCGGATCTAGTCCTGTTTTGTGAGTTTACATAAACCCACTCGGTTTGGAAATAAAACACTGAGAACTTTGTATAATTTGGAAAAAAGTAATGAGAATATACCAAAACAAACCTACTGAAAGAAGCTCCTGAATCCGCCACTGAACCTATGTTTTCGATCTATAAGAAGAACGATGCATTTTACAAAGGGATTCCAGTGGACAGGGGATATCGCAACAACCATTACTTTTCCCTCGCCAAACTTCATATGTCATTTATTAGTTTCTATTTATACTTTTTAATGATTTTGTTTCTTAAACTTTAGATGGGTTATAATGGAGAATTGTTGAATGAGTGATCAAAAAATGAAATATCCTTTGAGATTGATTTTTATAGGATTTAAAACTAAGCGCAAAATGGTTGTGAGGTATGTTTAAATTGCAGGAGATATTTCACCCTTGTTAATCTGAAAATGATTACCAGCTTCAATTTCATGGTGATCACAAAGAAGAATATCATTGGATAAAGAAGCACTGGAATTTGTGACACGCTCTTTTCAGAACCAACACAATCCTAAGACCTACGAGAACAATATAATGTAGGTGTACATAGTGCTTAGAAGATAATCAAAGTAGTGGCAGAGATATATCGTACTGCGTACTTAACCCTTTTTTATCATATTCAAAGCACCACGTATAAGTAAAATTCGTGATTCCCGTAGTTCTTAATATAGTTTAGGTTCTGAAACGAACGTCGTGATGTGTATTGTTTCTTTAATTTAAAGATATATAGTCATATTACACAAATTTAACTGATTTCTTTTAATATTCGTCTAATTTAAGGACCATTTTTGTTAGTTGTTACCTGTGAATGAATCAAAGTGAAGACAAACAATAATTTCTAAACCTAGAGGAAAATTGTTTTCTGACATTAACATTAAAACTATCAATAACTTGGTCTAAAAAGATAAATATTATTATATTATATTCTAAATAAAATACAGTAAAATGATTAAAAAATATGATTAGTCACGTTAACATAGTGAAATGTTTTAATTTGAAAAATAGTTATTAGTTCTTTTGATAGGCATGATTATACTCACAATTGGCATGACTCGCATAACCCAACAAAATCACGAATATTTCCTTTTTGTACCTTATTTTGGCCACACATGTGAATGGTACTCCTATGTTTTCAATATACAGTTCACGGCTATATTTAGTATGAATTACCTAAATGATATTTACATATAGGTATATACTATTTGGTGAATAGTATTATTCATTGATTAACGACTTTTGCTAATATGTATCAGGTTATTATAATAATAATAATAATAATAATAATATTAATAATTAACAAGTAGTAATAGTTTTATTATAATTGCTATTACTAATACTTATTTTTTTAAAAAGGTCAGCTAATGAATATTTGTAATCATTGTCTATTATTATAATATAATTATTGTTGATTCTGAGATTTAAAACTATTAATAAAAGGTTCATCTAAAATGTAGTTCAATGTTTTTATAAATTGTAATCCTTATTTCCAAAACCTTTTTTCCTCATATCATATCCTTTTTATAATATGCTCTCTGATCATGTGAAGTGAGGGGGTAAAACAAAGGTCTCATCTTTAGACTTTTTGTGTTATGTGACACTCTAATCAGCAATGGAGCTTTATTAGACATTATGTTTAAAGGGGTGTAGTGGGAGTTGAAATCTTGTGGGGCATTATATTATAATAGAATTAAATAAAAAATAAAATAAGAACCATAAAAAAATGCTATTGGCCAAAGATAAAGTTTCACGCGTTTTTTAAAAGCACGCCAAACCCATTTAAAAAAAAAAACACCCAGGGGGCGGTTACCGGGCGTTTTTAGGGAAAAAACGCCAAAAAAACCCACCACTACGGGTGGTCTCATAATATATATGTCATTTGAATTTGGAGGGAAATAAAATACGTAAAGCACAGGGACAGAGAGAAAGAAAAGTATAAACCACAGAATACGTATTGAAAGGACAAAATGGTAAAATAGTCTTTTCGCTGCATGCTAGTAACGATGTGTTCATAAAGAACGCAAAGTGTAGCGAAAAACAAACGTCAGGGACTCAGGTTTTCATTTTTTTCAAAATAAGGATGTAAATTGATCCCGTCATCAAGCCACAGGGACACAAATTGCAGTTTACTTTACAAGATTTGCTAGACTTACACCTCTCAAAGGACATGGTCGAGAATATGAGTTCGTGGAGATGCATGATTAAGGTTCAGGACTTTTAGACGTGTTATTTTTTGTATTACTTGTATAATGTGTTCTTTGTTTAATAGTTTACAAAGAATACTTTTAGTACAAAATGTTTTATGTTTTCTCTGATTTTTATGTATGGATACGTCTTTGGAGCCAAATGTTTTACTGTAAGCAACCTCTCTGTCTTATTGGATAGAGGTAAGGTGTACTTACATTCCATCATTTTAGACATTACCAGTAACTTTTATGACTATGGGTGAGATTATACTCGATATGATTGTTGTTAATGAAATTTTATGTACCCACAAATACACACGTACATAAATAGATACAACACATGTTGTATGTACCAAAAATTATCTGGTCTAGCTTTATCACTCGAGACAAAGGTGTAGGTTTTAGAATTTGTTTTTTAACATATATTCACACGCACACTATTATTAATAACTATTTTATTCGTTATAAACATAAAAACATTTTTATATACATAAATGAAAATATTATGTATACGATTTTGAGTTCATAAATATTTATTACAAGCACTTTTTTTCTAATAGAAAAATATACAACTTTGATGCTCATGCTTAATCTCAAACCCAAGCTATAAATATTTATTACAAGCACTTTTTTTCTAATAGAAAAATATACAACCTTGCCTTGATGCTCATGCTTAATCTCAAACCCAAGCTATAAATATTTATTACAAGCACTTTTTTTTTCTAATAGAAAAATATACAACCTTGATGCTCATGCTTAATCTCACACCCAAGCTATATATTAGATAATATGTAATGTATTAGTTAGGATTAAATTAAATATGTTAATTATGATATATTATATAAAAGGTTAATTGTAATTATCTTTATCTTAATTTAGTTTTATAAATAGTTGATAAGTTTTATACAATATTTTACATGTTAGTTAATAACATACTTATTTTTATGAAACAATTGTTTGTTTTCATTAAAGATTAATGAATGTATCTTTTTTGTCTTACCTCAAAACATTGAATTGAAATTTTAAAGAAAGGGTATAAATAGTATTTTATTAACTTGAAATTGGATTACTTATATACTTTTTTGTATATAAAAGAAAAAAAAGGAGAGATTAATGTACAAATATTGTTTTAACGTAGCAATAAATATTTTCCTACTGCCTTATGTTTCCAAAATAAATGTTTTTAATGAGTTTTATTTTCCATTATCGTCCTTTCCAACTATAATCATCCATCTTGACTCTATTGAATGGTATTAATAAATCCATATATTTTTATTTTAAAATATATTTTACAAACGACTATATATATTTTTAGTTTTTTTTAAACACCACATGCTAAAAAAAATTACGTAGTAGAAGATAAAAGGCACGCTACTGATTGTTTATGAGGAGAAATGTGATGAATCACAAAAAAAAATTAACTATGTGAAACTTATTTAGTTATTTATGGTTTGCATAACTGTATATGCAAAAATGTGTGGACCAACATATATATTAAAATTGTTACATATTTATGATATTGTCAATAAATCAAAACTACATGATTCAATACCACAACAAACAACTAATATAGAATTAAAGACATGTATCACAATCTCTTTCTTTTTCTCATGAAATGTAACTAAGCAAATACATTGATAAATGACAGAAATTAATAATATCAATTTAAATTGTTTTCTATTGATGGTTATCATATCATTAAATATTTGTGATGTTACAGTTAAGTTAAGGTTTGGGAATGAAGTGACCGCGACTAATCGATAAGGTCCACCCTTATCGTATTTAGTTAAGCTAGTAGATGTTCGGGGCTATTATATTTTGGTTGCTCTGACAACATGAGAGTGGTTATTACTTCGAAGGAGTTGATAATGTCCGAAGCTGTTATGTCCAGTTGAGTGATTACGTCTAAAATTGTTAAGCTCCCGATAGCTTGATGTCCACTAGTTTGTCATACTCTTGTTTGCTTAACCACATTCGAGACTGCCATACCCGAACATTAGGAGCTGCCATATTCTATGTTGTAGTACGGGATAGATGTCCACAAAACCGGTTTTGGGCCAAACCGGGTTGGTTTTAAATTGGTTCAGATCAGGGTGTCACACCCCGACCGCAGCGGAATAAGAGTCGGGGCATAATTGGGTTATCAGCAAAGCTCATGATGTTTACTAAAATGTTTCATATTTATTAAATTCAAATTACAACTCAAATAGTCAAATCAAATCAATAAAATTACAAGGAAAATGAAACTAAGTAATACAATCCAAAACTTAAACTGATTTATTCTTCTAAGTCTTCCTATGTGTTTCTTGCCTCAACTGTATCACCTGTATCATGTGTAAAATGGGGGAAATTTTGGGTCAACAAAAGTTGGCGAGTGAACCTTGTTTAAAAACATTGTTATTGATTTCTTGTTGTATTTAATATTGAAAAGGTGTGCAATATACATATGTGAGCAAACATATATAAACAAACAATCACAAACCACCTTGAATGAGTATATGACATGAATGATAATGTATTGTGAGATCAAGGCTCAATCAAACGGAGCCGATCGTATGAAATGTATGATGATGTATGTGAGATCAAGGCAACGGAGCCGATCGAATGAGGCACCAGTACTCAACCCGTCTCCCACGGGGAGCTGATGGGCCTATGAAATGCATGTACTGAAAATGATAACTTTAATCTAAACATAATCCACACAACAATTGATACATATTGAATACACATTTGATCACGAATATGATGGATGCACAAGTGTTTAAAATATAATAAATAATTAAGCGACACATGATACACCCCAAAAATGTGATTAAAACGGGGAATTGGTAGAGATTCACTCACATTGGGTGCGTTCTTTTGATGTTGTTGGATGCGCACGAGTTTTTGGGATTGGATCGACGAGGAAAACTAACCTAAAAATAATAACGAAATAGTTCGGTAAATAAATGGATTTTTAGATTTATTTTTGTGAGTTTAAGGACTTTTTCTAACTTTAAAAATATTATTTTTAAGTATTTTTAATTGATTTTTAAATTAAATAAATAAATAAAAAGAAATAAAATTTTTTGACTTTTTGAACGTTGACCGTTGACCGGTTGGACTGTGGAAATGTTGTGCGCTGAGTGAGGTTCGAACCCGAGACCTCTCGTACGCGTGCACGCAGCTCTACCAACTGAGCTACGTGTCTAACCCGAAATATCTATTTTAATTATATATATATGCTAATTAATTGTTATTTTATTTGAGTTAATATTAAAATGATTTAAAATGGCCGAACCGCTTGCAGGGACCCGGAGTCGAACTCGGATCCTTCGGTTCGTATGCGCACAGCCCAACCAGTTGGGCTGTGTGTCTAATCTGTTTAAATTACGGTTTATATTATTCTTATAAGCATGCTGTGACTCGTTCTGATTCAGTTTTAAAAAGGTTGGTTTTAATTCTGAAAGTCGGTATGTTGTCAGATTCGAACTCGTGACGTGCGTTGTATGTTTGCACACAGTCCACCGCTGGACTGTGTGTCTAACCCGGTTAAACATTCAGTTTATATTAATCTTATACTCATTTCGACTTCGTCTTCTTCATTTACAACGACACAGAACAAAAGTGACCGACTGTTCTTGTTTAAATCGGTCATCTATCATATGATTGATTGAATTAAAATGGATAGAGAGAGTTTCGGAATCGAATGTACCGCTCAGAATGTCTTCTTCAGAATTCCAGCAAGAGTCGTCGGCTCTGAATTGTGACTTCCGTCTGAGTGGATCAATTAACAGTTTTGATCAACGAATTGTGAAATTAAGTGACTAAACAAGAGATATCAGAGGGTTTAGATGATTGTACCGATTTACAGTGTGATTTCGGAATTTCTAGAGATTTTCCGAAGAGTGCAGAATTTCCGGCAACGTCGTCTGGAACCGATTCTGGTTGAAGGATTGAAGTTAGTATATGTCTATCAATGGATTGAAAACGAAAGAGTCGAGAAATTTACCAATTTGGTGTAAGTCTCGGTTCTCCGGTGAAAGTCCGGCGACTGTAAAATATCTCTGGCGAGCGCTAAAGCTTCGAAGTTTGTGCAATTTTGAGCGAAAGGATTACCAGAGGTTTGGGTGGGTATTTATAAGGAAGAATCGGTATGAATTGGGTCCGAATTTGGTCTTGATTCGTGGTCAAGTTTTCTCCGGCGGTTACGACTGCAATTAACTGTTAGACGTCGGTTATAAACGATGTCGACGTCGGTTATAACGTTATAGTCAAAAGGAATAATGGCTGAACTCGCGGATTGCCGGATTTTCCGGTGATTGCGAGTTCTGCCGCGCTGGAAGTCCGGTTTGAACTCAAATTTCATCTTAAGTATTATTTGTTTCGATATGATAACAAAGAAGTCAAGTGGCGGAGTGGTATGCTGGGTGTTTGTTGAACCGGCTGACCCGGGTTCGAAACCCGGCAGCGGTATTTATTTTTTTATTCACTATTTCTTTATTTTTATTAATTTTGTTTTAAAATTCTAACAATGTTTATTAGTTATTTATCGTTTAAAATTAATATGAACATTAAATACGCAATGAAAATTATAACTGAGGTATTCGATTAATAAACGAAGCGGGTTTTGAAAACCCGTTTTTCGACGGATGTTACAGTATCCCCTACTTTTAGAAATTCCGTCCCGAAATTTAAGTAGTGGTGGTAACAGGAAAAAGATGTGGGTATTTCTCGCGCATTGAGTCTTCACGTTCCCAAGTAAAATCAGGTCCTCGTTTTGACTCCCAGCGTACCCTGACAATTGGAATACGACTTCGTCTTAAACGTTTCTCTCCGAAGTCCATGATCTCTACTGGTCTTTCATTGAAGTGCATAGATTCATCGATCTGAATATCTTCTAGGGGAATATGGAGGTTTTCATCGGCGAGGCACTTCTTCAAGTTTGATACATGGAATGTGGGATGAATTCTGTTGAGCTCTTCTGGTAGGTCAAGCTTGTATGCTACAGGTCCTACTCTTTCGAGTATCTTGAAAGGTCCTACGTAGCGTGGTGCTAGCTTGCCTTTCTGGCCAAAACGAACCACTCCCTTCCACGGTGATACTTTTAAAAGTACTTGATCACCAATGTTAAACTCCAAGGGCTTTCGTCGTTTGTCTGCATAACTCTTTTGACGACTTTGTGCCGCTAGAAGATTGTTTCGAATTTGATGGATCTTGTCTGTTGTTTCTTGAATTAATTCTGGACCGGTGATTTGAGCTTCTCCAATTTCGTGCCAACATACTGGTGATCGGCACTTACGACCATATAAAGCTTCGAAAGGAGCCATGCCGATACTCGAATGATAGCTATTGTTGTACGAAAATTCAACTAATGGTAGATGAGCGTCCCAATTCCCTTTGAAGTCTATGACACATGCTCGAAGCATGTCTTCAAGAGTTTGGATGGTGCGTTCAGATTGTCCATCAGTTTGAGATGAAAAGCGGTACAGAGGTCTAATCGTGTACCCAAGGCGGTTTGTACGGCTCGCCATGTTCGTGAAGTGAAACGACCATCACAGTCTGAAATGATGCTTAAAGGTACACCATGACGGCTTACGATCTCGCTGATGTAGATACAAGCTAACTCCTCGTTCTTGAAGTCCTCGCGAATCGGAATGAAGTGAGCTGATTTTGTAAGACGATCAATGATTACCCATATAGTGTCATACCCACTGGAGGTGCGAGGTAACCCGGTAATGAAGTCCATGGTTATGTTTTCCCACTTCCATACAGGTATTTCAGGTTGGGTTAGAAGTCCTGAAGGTCTTTGATGTTCAGCTTTTACTTTGGAACAGGTAAGGCACTTGGAAACAAAAACAGCAATATCCTTTTTCATGCCAGGCCACCAGTAGGTGTATCGAAGGTCTTAATACATCTTGTTGGCTCCTGGGTGTACAGAGTACCGTGTTTTGTGCGCCTCATTCATAAGGAGATCTCGAAGGTTATTGCGATTGGGAATCCATATGCGATTTAGATAGTATAGAATATCGTCGGATTTGGTTTCGATTTTAAGTTCTGCTCCACATGACAGCTCATCGCATACGTCGTTTTCTGTTACAGAAACATGTTGAGCTTCTCGGATTCGATCTTTGATATCGGTTATGATTTGCGAACATAGAAGATGAATGGAGTTCGCATAACCTTTTCGACTGAGCGCATCGGCCACCACGTTTGCCTTGCCAGGATGATACCGAATTTCACAGTCGTAGTCGTTAAGAAGTTCGACCCACCTTCGTTGCCTCATATTCAACTCCTTTTGGTTAAAGATATGTTGGAGGCTCTTGTGGTCAATGTATATTTCATACTTGGTACCGTAGAGGTAATGTCTCCATATCTTAAGGGCGAACACAACGGCTCCCAGTTCCAGGTCGTGGGTGGTGTAATTCTTTTCATGAACCTTGAGTTGCCTAGAAGCATAGGCTATCACTTTTCCCCTTTGCATTAATACACAACCTAGTCCTTGCCCTGATGTGTCGCAATATACTACAAAGTCATCGCAACCCTCAGGAAGTGTGAGGATAGGTGCGTCACAAAGCTTTTGTTTAAGGGTTTGGAAGGCTTCTTCTTGTTTAGGTCCCCATATGAAGGGTTTTCCTTTATGAGTCAAAGCCGTGAGTGGTACAGCAATACGGGAGAAATTGGAAATGAAGCGGCGATAGTAACCAGCCAAACCAAGAAATGATCTTACTTCGGTAGGGGTACGTGGCGCTTGCCATTCCTGTACTGCCTTGATTTTCAAAGGATCGACATGAATTCCCTTGTCATTGACGACGTGTCCAAGGAATTGTACTTCTCTTAACCAGAATTCGCATTTGGAGAACTTAGCGTAGAGCTTTTCAGTCCTTAAGAGTGTAAGGATGAGCCTAAGGTGTCGTTCATGATCGGATTTAGACTTTGAGTAGATGAGGATGTCGTCGATGAAGACTATGACAAAGCGGTCGAGGTAGGGTTTGCATACCCTATTCATTAGATCCATGAAGACAGCTGGAGCATTGGTTAACCCAAATGGCATGACCATGAATTCGTAATGACCATAACGAGTTCGGAAGGCGGTCTTTGGGACGTCTTCTTCATGTACTCTGAGTTGATGATAACTAGAACGAAGGTCGATTTTTGAAAAACAAATGCCGCATTGAAGTTGGTCTAGAAGGTCATCGATGCGAGGTAATGGGTAGCGATTTTTAACCGTTAACTTGTTGAGCTCTCTATAGTCTATACGCATGCGAAACGTTCCGTCTTTCTTCTTCACAAAAAGGACAGGTGCACCCCAAGCCGAGGAGCTAGGACGTATGAATCCTTTGTCAGTCAACTCTTGCAGTTGACTGGCCAGCTCTTGCATTTCGGATGGGGCTAACCTATAAGGAGATTTTGCGACTGGTGTAGCGCCAGGTATAAGATCAATGCGGAATTCGACTTCTCTCACGGGAGGAAGTCCTGAGATGTCGTCGGGAAAGACTTGTGGGAATTCTTTCACTATCGGTATATCTTCGAGTTTCTTCTTCTTGTTTCCCTTCTTGACGACGTGAGTTAGGAATGCGACATAGTTTTTGCGGGGATATTTTCGGGCTTGAAGGCAGGACATTAGTTTGAGTCCTTTCGACGGGGTTTCTCCAAAGATTCGTAGGGTCTGACCGTCAGCAAGAGGAATGCGAATAAACTTTTCACGGCATACTACTTCAGCGTGATGTTGGCTGAGCCAGTCCATACCGATTATAATATCGAAACTTCCCAACTTCATAGGAATGAGGTCAACTGGAAAATCGTGATCATTTAGAGTGAGGGTACAATTTCGTATAATAGAGTTTAGTGAGACTGGTTTTCCGTCAGCAACTTCCACCGTTAGAGATTCCATGAGATTATCACGAGTTTGGTTGAGGATGGGTTCAAATTCTAAAGACACAAAACTCTTATCCGCGCCAGTATCGAATAATATGGATGCATAACTACCACTGACGAGAAACGTACCGTTAACCACGTTGTTGTCAGCCCTAGCTTGGTTGGCGTTGATGTTATAAGCTCTTCCTCTAGCAGGTGGAGGAGCTTGGTTAGCTTGGTTTACCGGATTTGCTTGAGCTTGGGCATGGATGATGTTCACCAAGCGTGGACAGGTGTTCCTGAAGTGGTTCGGGTCCCCACGGTTATAACGTTATAGTCAAAAGGAATAATGGCTGAACTCGCGGATTGCCGGATTTTCCGGTGATTGCGAGTTCTGCCGCGCTGGAAGTCCGGTTTGAACTCAAATTTCATCTTAAGTATTATTTGTTTCGATATGATAACAAATAAGTCAAGTGGCGGAGTGGTATGCTGGGTGTTTGTTGAACCGGCTGACCCGGGTTCGAAACCCGGCAGCGGTATTTATTTTTTTTATTCACTATTTCTTTATTTTTATTAATTATGTTTTAAAATTCTAACAATGTTTATTAGTTATGTATCGTTTAAAATTAATATGAACATTAAATACGCAATGAAAAATATAAATGAGATATTCGATTAATAAACGAAGCGGGTTTTGAAAACCCGTTTTTCGACGGATGTTACACAGGGAAGGTCAAAAGTGGATAGGCTCAAACCAGTTAGGGTTAGAAATCATTATCATTGTGATACTTAGTAATCCCACCAACAGCAAAGCTAATGTAGGGTCTGAGGAGGTAAGATGTATACAATCTTTCCTCTACGCCGTATGAATAGAGAGACAGAGTGAGCCCTCCCCCAGCTCGATAGTAGTTTTGCATCAAGCCTTGGACATAAGGCCATATAACACTCAACATTCGGCATAAAGGACGGTTAGTGCATGTACATTTTTGTCTTTCGGTTATCAACGCCACCACATGATGCATGATTAACCGTCCACCGCTTTTAATGTTATTTTAACGAAATTGTAAAATAACGTTAAAATTAGTGTAATTTCACTTTTGCCCCCGAGGGCCCACATATACATACATTATATGTGCACACCGCAAGCGGGGCGCACGGTTAGAGTTAGAAACTGATTTCTAAATAAAAGAATCCAGTTTGAAACCAGATTTATTTTGTTTGGTTTAATTGGTTTCAACAAATATGTATTCAAACTGATTTAAAGCTGGCAAATCGATTCAAATTCAAATTAGTTTCACCCAAACCAGTTTTTGGACTCGTATAGTTGTGCACCCTTAGTCTGGGAGGGGCGTTAGGACATATCTATAGTACAATTGACAACGTCACAAGATATGTTCGGAGCTGTGATGCTTCGGATGTCCGAGGTGTAATGCGCCGGACGTCCGGAGCTTTAGATGGAGTGTGGTGATTTGGGAGCGTACTAAACCACCCCCCTCAATTTATACTTTTTGCAATAAATTAGGGGAAAAAGAAAGACATAATAAAATTTAATAACTCAATTTAACTCTTCCTCTTAAAGATTCCAATCATTTCTGGTCCACCACAATAATCCCAACCTTTTTAATTTTCCTTTTAGTACTCCATTATATTTCTCTACAAATTTGTCTCCAAACAGATTGAATATCACATATGTGGGAAATTAACAGGAAAATTACCCTCTTTTTTCTCTGTTAAAAACACTGTTTTTCATGGAATGAAAGAAGCTGTTAATCAGAGACACAAGAACCAATTAATCTGAGAAGAACAGAAAAAAAAAACAGTTTACCCTTTTGCCTGTTTGTCTCTCTCTCCTTCTTGTGTGTTGTTACCAGGTGGGTAATCACAAATTTATAATCTTTCATTTGGGTGTTTTTGATTGCTAATTTAAAAGTCAATCTTTTAATTTGTATGTATTAAAGTTACAATCTTTATGTCTTTTTTGGGGTTTTCTAGATGATCAGTGCAGATCTTTGGTTCTAATGAAGTGGGATTGTTGATCAGATGGTTCTTTATTTAGATTTTGTTTTTGGGTCAAGATTTTGAAATTGGGTGTAACTAAGAGAATCGAGATTCAAGAAAATAAATGTTTTGATTGACATTTTGCAATTACCCATTTGGGTGGATTATAAAAATCGTTTCTTTTTAGTTTTTTTTATGGATTATCAATTACTAATTTTTCATGGAAACTATTGTATTCATATAACTTCTACAGTTCATGTTTCAGTGTGGAATTTCTTTTCTCTTTTTTTTTTTTCTTTTTGCAGAAAAAGGGCTAAAATTTTGATTTTTGAGTTGCAATTTATCAGCTTTCCCCTTAATTGTTCTTATTTAAGTGTGGGATTTTTTCTTTTTTTTTTGCAAAAAAAAGTCTAAAATTATGTCTTTTTTCCATCAATTGCTCTTGTTACACTTCTTAATCTGCAAAAAATAATATTTTTTGGGTAAAATTCTTACAATCTTTCTCATCTTATGTTCTTGCTTCAGAGACCCTTGAATTTATTCTTTTTTGCAAAAAAAAAAGTCTAGAATTATGTCTTTTTTCCATCAATTGCTCTTGTTTCACTTCTTAATTTGCAAAATAATAATAATTTTTGGGTAACATTTTTACAATCTTCTCATCATATGTTATTGCTTCTGAGTTGAATTTTTTCTTTCTTGAAAAAAAGGTTTAAAAATTAATGTTTTCTAGTGACAAATTTACAATCTTTCTGATCATATGTTCTTGTTCCAGAGTGCAAATTATTCTTTTTTTGCAAAAAGCTTTAAAATTTATAATCTTTTAGTTACAGTTTCACTATCTTTATTAATTTCTAATAATCTTGTGTTTCAGTTGAACTCAATTAGAAGCTGAAAACAAAAAGGAGTTAATTTTTATCTTTGATGGGTGGATTTGATGACCATGTTGGAATAATTGGAGATTGGATGGCTCCTAACCCAAGCCCTAGCCCAAGGTCATTCTTTATGGCTATGTTAAGTGAAGCAGACTCAGGGTCAGGGTCAGGGTCAGTGACTGAACCACCTAAGGACAACTCAACCAGTGGGTTCACTTTTCATGGACCAGACAAACAATTCGGGTCAGAAAATGGCGCATTTGGTGCCGAACAGAAATCGGCAAGCTCAAGGTCAGGTCTTGTTGAAAGAATGGCTGCTAGAGCTGGTTACAATGCTCCAAGATTAAACACTGACATCATCAGACCTCCTGCTGATGTTGACAAACAATCGTCTGTTTTGACAATCCCTCCTGGTCTTAGTCCTACTTCGCTTTTAGATTCGCCGGTTTTTCTGTCGAATTCGCTGGTAAAATTTACTAAAACCGCTATCTTTTTTTTTGTTGATAAAGTTGGATTCGAAGATTTAGTTTTTCGTTGGTTGCGTGTTTGGCATTATATTTTGAAAGTGAGTATTCGTATGCGGAACAATAAGATAATTAACTGTAACAAAAGTGTTGCAGGATAAAGTGTTGTTATAATCAGATAGTTGTTTGAATATTGACAGATAATCATTTTTAAAAGCAATGCCAAATACAGTACTCAAATAGCATGATTTGTGTATATTAATTTTTTTTTTTTTTGCAGGCTCAACCATCTCCAACAACTGGGAAATTCGCACTTGCACAAAATAAAGATGATTCATTTGAAGAATTCAACAATTCATCTTTTGCATTTAAACCTATTCTTGAATCTGCTTCTGTTCCGGTTTCCAGCAAGGTAGTTATAATTGTTTAAATATGTTATACTTATGCATGAAAAACTGTAAGTGTATGTTGTTATTTATATCGCGATTATTTCGTGTACTTTTAGGTTAATTCGCCTTTTATGTCTTGGCAATCTGAGAATCGCATACCATCTCAAAGTATTGAAACCACCAAAAATGTTGGTTTAAATGGGAATATTGTTCAAGAACATCATGAAGAAGATGCAGAACGAATACCGACTGGCGAAAATGGTAATTACGTAAGTGAAGATGGATATAACTGGAGAAAGTACGGGCAAAAACAAGTGAAGGGTAGTGAGTATCCTAGAAGCTATTACAAATGCACTTATGCAAATTGTCCGGTCACAAAAAAGGTGGAGCGATCTCACGAGGGCCACATCACCGAAATTATTTATGAAGGGGCCCACAATCATCCAAAACCTCCTCCTGGCCGTAGATCCGGGTTCGCGTCTTCTAACGACATCCAAGGTGGCATTGAGTGGGCCCAAGATGGTAATCTTGAAGTGTCGTCAACCATGGTTCATCATGGAACTCAGGTTGAGTCTAGTGATCCTGTGGATGGCTCGTTGACCTTTTCTAATGAGGAAGGAGAAGATGATGATCGTGCGACACATGGCAGCGTGTCATTGGGTGGTGATGGTGAAGGTGACGAGTCTGAGTCAAAACGAAGGTTTATAAATCTTTTCTGTCTTTTTAGCCCGTATATAATACACATTTACACCTTTATTGCAACTGTGGATGTTATTTGATACTTCAGAAAGCTTGAAGCATACGCAGCAGATGTAAGTGGGGCCAGCCGAGCCATAAGAGAGCCGAGAGTAGTTGTGCAAACCAAGAGTGAGGTGGATATTCTTGATGACGGTTACCGCTGGCGCAAATATGGGCAGAAAGTCGTCAAAGGAAATCCAAATCCAAGGTTATATTTTCTGTTACATGGGTAGCTTATGAGTAGGCTTGTAAACGAACCAAACGTTCATGAACTGTTTGTGAACTTGTTCGGCGGGAAGTTCGTTTATTTAATAAATGAACGAACATGAACAAATGTATTTGTTCGTTTAATTAAATGAACAAACATGAACACACATGTTCATTCATTTATGTTCGTGAACGTTCGTTTATGTTTGTTCATTTATGTTCGTTTATATTTTAACAAATATATACATGGAGTTGTATTTATACAAATATAAACATAAAAGAGGTTTTCTAGTTACTTATATACATATAACTAATTAATGATTGGGCTTTCCATTAATAAAACTGTGCATTCCAATGGAACGTATCGTAATTAATCAATAATTCATACAAAAAAAGCTAGTTTATGTTTGGTCATTTATGTTTATTTGTATTGTTTTATGTTTGTTAAATTATATTCGTTTAAGTTTGTTTGTTTGTAACTGTTCGTTTAGGTTTTAAAGAACACGAACATGCCCATTTTCTTCATGAACGAACATGAACACAAAAATTTGTTCGATTATATGTTCGCTTTCCGTTAAAGTTATATGAATGAACACGAACATGCTGTTCGTGTTCATTTGGTTCGTTTACTGGCCTAATTATGAGTCACTGGTTTCATTCTGTCTTTGACAAGTGGGACCCAAGAAGTGTGGCACTCCCTAAAGAGTAGCCATAAACCTCGGCCGTTAAGCACAAATGAGTGGATAACATCTTCAAACTTTTGACTAGTAAAATAACATATTATGATACTACTTTCGATACAGGAGTTACTACAAGTGCACGAGCACTGGATGCACCGTCAGAAAACACGTAGAACGTGCTTCACACGACCTTAAATCAGTGATCACAACGTATGAAGGGAAACACAACCACGACGTCCCAGTTGCTCGTAACAGCAGTCATGTTAACTCCACCGTCACACAACCTCAATCAGTTCAAGCCTCTCAGGTTCAAAACGGCATGGCTAGGTTCGAAAGACCCCATTACAGTTTGCAGCCTGGTCCTAACGGCTATGGTTATGGGATGAACATGAGTCAAATGGGTATGGCTGGGTTGGGACCTAATCAAGCTAAAATGCTGGTTCCTGCTCATCAGTTAATTGGACAAATGAATGAGATGGGAATGATGTTGCCGAAAGGTGAACCGAAGGTTGAGCCCATGTCGGACCCTGGTTTGAACCTAGCCGCGAATGGTTCGTCTCTTTACCATCATCAGATTATTAATAGGTTGCCCCTTGGCCCTCAGATGTAAATTTTATTGGTGTTTTAAGAGTAAAAATATTCACAACTTTATATTATTATTTGAACTTGTTTATGTTGCAATTCTTCTTCCAAGTTATTTGAAAATTTTGTGAAGCTATATCTGGAAATTCTTTGTTAAAAACTATTAAGATTACCCGCGCTACGCTGCGGGGTTTCGGTCGATATCTATTTTGGTTCAGTATACCAACCAAAAGAAATATGTTCAAAAGAATATCGACACATGTTTTACATCAACCGAAAATCATAAAAAATAAATTTCAATTGGACAGCGGGACGAAATGATTCTAAATTAACTGTAAATGAAAACATAAATGTTATTTTTAATATAACTTTAATGAAAAGAAACCTAAAACTAAAACACTAAACATAAAGAAAACAAAAATTATAAAAATAATAAAGTCCAGAAAGAAAATAAGAGAGAAATAAAAAGCCAATAGAATAAAAGCACAATCCACATAACTTCCAAATTATAATTTACGTTACAACGTAGACCGGTGAAAACGTACATAAGCAAGAAAACGAATTATATTGGACACATCTTTCCGAAGAAAATTTATGTTGAATCCTAAACCAACTTCAATTTATGCTGATGCGTGCATAAAAAATAAGCACGTAAGAAAATAGATACGGCGGTGTCGAAACGTAAAGTGACTCGAATTTATAGCGTTTAATGAAAATGTATTATATTTGACTCGGCGTGTTTCCGAATAAATTTTACCTCAAAACGTAGACCATATGAACACGCACATAAAAATAAGCATGAAAACGTATTATAAATTACCTGACTCATTTATAGAAAAAATAAAATAAAAAATACATTAAAACGTAGACCAACTTAAAACGTATATAATAATAGGCATAAGGAATATATTATATATGACCCAACTTATCACCGGAAAAAATTTACATGTAAACTTAAATCAATGACCCAACTTATTACCGGAAAAAATTTACATGTAAACTTAAATCAATTAGCACGTACATAAAAATAAACACGTAAAAATTGATTACAAAATTTTAGAAAGCCAAGAGGTTATAATTGTTAATACTGAAAGTTAAAGGATAAAGGTAGAAAATATAATAAAAACAAAAGAAATAAAAGTTAAAGCAAAAAAGAAAAAAGTAAAAAAAAGTTACTATTCATCAAACTTGCAAATGTAAATATGTATAATATAATATGTATAATATAATGATATCAAACTCAAACTTGTTAATTGTTAATTGATTACAAAATTTTAGAAAGCCAAGAGGTTATAATTGTTAATACTGAAAGTTAAAGGATAAAGGTAGAAAATATAATAAAAGCAAAAGAAATAAAAGTTAAAGCAAAAAAGAAAAAAGTAAAAAAAAAGTTACTATTCATCAAACTTGCAAATGTAAATATGTATATATAATATAATGATATCAAACTCAAACTTGGCTGTAAGTTCATTTCACTACGGTACGATACATGTACTCGTTATAGGGATCAATATGTGTTTTACATCGATCGTAAATGATAAAAAAATGAACATTGGTACATGCACCGTTGTTCAAATGATATTAGTTCAGATCGTCACGGTACCGGTACTTTATCATCACGGTTTGGTATGGCAACATATCCATTTTTAGTAAAATTTATATAAAATAAAGATAGTTACGAAGTTAAATTTTTTTCTAAAAAAAAGTTAACATACGCAAGTACTAAAAAAAATCAAATTAAATTATGAATAAAATATTATTTAAAAATACAACATATACTTAAAAAATAGATTTACTATTAATGACCATTTGTAGATAATAATAACTAGTGGATTCCCGCGAGTTTTGCTGCGGGCCTTTGTTCATTATCGTTTTGGTTCATTACAGTATCAGTGTGATATCGGCACTCAGCATAACAATCGTTGCCAATTGACACGTGTTTTACATCGATTGAATACAATAAAAACAAATGCCTATACCGGTATCGGTGTTGTTCGATCGGTATCGGTCATGTCACACCCTCAAATTCCAAATGCAGGGTTTTACCGCGAGGAGTGTGACCGACCAGGATCTAGCCACTAAATCATGTTGAACCAACCATTTAAAATAATAAAAGCATCACTATCAACATGATTAGCGATAAGGTTTTAATTTGTTTAAAAGACAATTTGTGTTGCAGCGGAAAATAAATTTAAAAACCAATAGGAACTTAAAACTACAAGTTAGATAAATGTTCAAAACAATATGTTTAAATAGACCACCCACTCCGACCGATTGCAATGCCCGTCCAAAGCTGTACCTACTGACCTGCAAAGCATGCAACTACGTGTCAACAATAAAGTTGGCGAATTCACAAAATTTGAGTTTAGTAAAAGTAAAGTTCACAACGTTTTGATTTAAGTATGACTCGGGTAGCTCACCCTCATCATATGACTAGATTGTGCATCGAATGCTGACGTTTCGTTTGTGCCCTCAATAATGTCTATCAACATTAAAGCAAGAGTGAAGGTTAGAAGTTCACGCCCGGCCACCACACGGTGTGAGGTTTGTCAAACTAATAGCGCTATCAACTAATACCCCGCGTATGCCCACCCGGCAATCTAATCAGTAAATTGTAGGGACTTTCATGATATAGTTTTCGTTTAGTTTAAGTGTACTATCCACCTCCAGTGGATATCATGTTTCAGTCATCCACACAAGGGACGTGCGCGTAGCCCAAACCAGGGATACCATAAAAAGTGTTGTCCCAAACCAGGGACGCATGCTTTTAGAAAAGAGTTGTGAACCGCCTTAGTTTGCTCGGTAGTAAACTTGAAAGGTAATCAGGAAAGTCAATCTCCTCCTGATATGTTTACCGTTTCAATTAGTTTAATTTATGAATCCTACACGTAGTCTAACACATAGTCAAAGAATCACGTTGTCATACAATTACTCATTTAGGTAAGTTTGGGCATATGATCGTCTAATTCCATATAACGCATTCATAGACACCCGTTAACGTTCCAATAACATATAAAACTTTGGTGCAAGATATAAGCATATTTACAACGTTCACAACTACCTTCAGCTCATTGCAGTTTCATGTCAGTTTCTAGGAAGTTTTCCAGAATTTATTTAAAATACTAAATTAACTCATAAAATTATGATATTTAAACACAACCTGTAATTTGGTCCTCAAATACTCGTGTATTTTTCTCATAACCTGAATCTTTAAAGAAAAATCAATAAAAATCATTCTCTACACCTAGGTCTGATCTACAACTTTCTGATGACAGTTTACGCCAAAAATCATTTAAAAATCCTCATTTATTCTTTTTATGAAATTCCAGTTGGAGATTTTCATGACCTCCTGGAACTTCCTACAGTAAAAATTTGATATCATAAATCATTTTCCTACATTAAGTTATGACATTCGTAATGGGCCGCAAATTCTGCTAGAAAACGCAGCCTGAACCTTCAATACAGAAAAATTCATAAAAAATTCATTTTTCGTCGAAAAAATGCATCAGGGGTTTGAAAGGTTTTTCCTGAAAGTTCATCTTAGATTCAAGAAACACACGTTTTTGTTCAGTTTTGACCATGTTACAACGAATACAAGTCGGCTGTAAATTTGATCAGGTTCTGTTTGGATTCAGCTTTCAATTTTAACATGTTTATAACACTATAAACCTATTTTCAGCAATCAAAACCCCAACAACACCACATACATGAATCTAGCGTCAAGTTTCATCATCAACATCAAACATAATCAAAACCCTAGCATGCATACATGATCATAGAGTTACTAAGTAACAAGTATCATCATCAACACATTAAAATACATGATTCTGGCAAACCCTAACACATAAAATCCATGTTATCATACATCAAGAATCACAAGAAATCAATCAAAATGCAGCCATGAATAACAAGTTATGAGTGTGTTTTAGAGGGGTTACCTAGAGTGACAGAGATGAAGATTAAGAACCCGAAAAGAATGAGTTTTCCTTACTTCTTCTTGAGTTTTCTAGAGAGTAGTTAGAGAGGGATAGAGTTGACGTCTAGGGGAATGAGGGTGATCTAGGGTTGGGTTTGGTTTTATTATATATTTTTGAGTTAAATGCTTGGTTGGTCCCTGTGGTTTGCAAATCTTGCAGACTTGGTCCCAGTGGTTCACTAATTACACACTTGGTCCCACTTGTTTCAAATTTTGCACTCGGGTGGTCCTTACCACTAACCTTTGTTAGATTTCTCAGTTAAGTATACATAAAATATCTATCCTCGTCTTCTTCATCCTTTCTATCTCTCTGAATAAAAAGCCCTGTCAAACCCAACTATTATATCTTTAGGTGGTTGACAGGGCTATGGTGCAACGTCTTCAAGGGATGGAACAACGACAACAACAAATGATGTCGTTTTTGGCCAAAGCGTTAACAGCCCCGGGTTTTTGGCCCAGTTTGTACAACAGCAAAATAAGAGCACCCGTAACCGAAGGGAATAAAAAACGAAGGTATAAAGAAGACGGAGTCATTTCAAATTCAAATGAACATTCGTCTGATGGACGGATTGTTAGGTACCAACCTGTGATGAATGATGCGGCTTAAGCCATGCTTAAACAACTCATGAAATTAGATAATTCTTCATCCCGTTTGAATACTTTTACCTCGGGAGTTACTCTTCAAGAGGTCGCACCACCAGCTTCTGGTCAATCTTATTTACCGACAGTGACAGGTGTACTTTCTGCACCTCTATAAGCAAATTCTGAAGTGATTGCACCAACAGTGACAGATATAGTTGACTGTCAAGATTCTCCTGATGTATCTGAGCTCTGAATAAAAAAAGGTGGTTGACAGGGCTTTTTATTCAGAGAGATAGAAAGGATGAAGAAGACGAGGGTATAATAGACATTTTATGTATATTTAACTGAGAAATCTAACAAAGGTTAGTGGTAAGGACCACCCGAGTGCAAAATTTGAAACTACTGGGACCAAGTGTGTAATTAGTGAACCACTGGGACCAAGTCTGCAAGATTTGCAAACCACAGGGACCAACCAAGCATTTAACTCTATATTTTTTTAAACAAAACTTTAGCAAATGCACAAAAGGTCCTCCAAGTTTTCTAATTCTCAAACTTGGACAAGAAGTTATCAACATAACTTTATAAAATGACACACAGGTCCTTCGTTTTGCAAAGTTAATCAAATTAACTTCATATGTTTGTTCGTGTGCTACTAACTTGTGCGATTATAAATTGTAATTAACATAAATGGGTTAACAACGTTAACCTGAAAGTACGGGATGTCACAGGTCAGTTACGATAGCGGTATCGTACAGACACTCGATATAGCTTACGATATCAAAAAATACTTTATTGTGAATATAACTTCGTGTTCAATGAATTTTATACCGTTACGTCAAGAAAACTATAAAAACGAATACGGTACTGTTACCAATGCTATTTGGTCGGTATATCTTCAGTTTGTGATGATATAAAAAATTCAACTATATATGGTCCGCTCGAATAGAACTTTTATCGAATCGTATATAATAATAAGCACACGGTGACGCTAATAAAAAAAAACTACATGGATGTTATATGGTACGGTACTGATTTTATTGAGACATAATCAGTAATATCAAAAAAAAGAAAATAAAAGTTAACATTAAAAAAATATATTTAAGCTTAAAGTAAATATAGAAGCATCTATTAAAATATTGAAATGATAAGAGTATTGAAAAAATCTATGATAATAATATTAATAATCTATTATAGTTATAATTATAATATTAAAATAATAATAATAATCCTGAAAAGAACTATATATATTATTTTAAAAACAAATCTACTATTCATACTCACTTTATATATATATATATATATAATTAATAATAATAATAATAATAATAATATATAATGCGAAGTTAAACCCACGCTTCACAACGTGGGCTTAGGATTGGTTATTCATACTAGTTTTGTGGCGGCTCGATTATGAGCATGGAGATGTAGATGATAAAAGCACTTCACGAAGGGGCTTCAGGAAATAACTGAAAAATACGTAAAAGTGAACGCTAAGAAACACAAAAGTGTAGTTAAAAAAAGAGACATGTATCTTATTTTACTTGGCTCGGTTTTGAATAAAATTTACATAAAAATCTAGATGGCAAGTAAAGAGAAGCGCATGAAGTTGCGACATCGATTTAAAATATATACAAACATGTCGCAACAATATATTACAAAATATGAAAAAGTTACGTCATAAAATGAGCAATAGGAAACCATAAAAATGATTTAGAAAAGAAGTTAATATGTATCGTCTTTGACCGACATGGTTCCGAATAATCTTTACGTCCAAACGTAGATGTCTTCAGTAAAAACTTGGATAAAAATAAGAACTGTAACAGTATATTCAAATTTTATGAAAACATTAAAATCTGTAATAAAAAACAAAATTAACTATAAATTTAATAATGAAAAAATTAAATAAATAAACAATGTTCATTAGGGAAGGTGAAAGACAAAATAGATGCATAACACTACTTGTATACAGTGCAATAAAACCTCTTCGCAATAAAATTTATAACTCTTGGCCATTTATTTATTCATTTAAGATAATACAGTTACCAACTATTTTAAAATAGTGATTTGAGAGGGGTTTTTTTTATACTTTTACACTTTTACCTCTTAAATTTCAGCATTGACACTTATCACTCATTAACTTTTTAAAAATTTTGTAATCGAGTTTTACGTGTTTATTTTATTTACGTATGTATAAATTTAAGTTGATTTACGTTTTATGTAAATTTTTTTAGAAATGAGTCGGGTCAAATATAATACGTTTTTGTGCTTATCTTTATGTATATTTTCAGTTAGTCAGCGTTTTGAAGTAACTTTCTTACGGAACACCGCGGCAACGCGCGAGGGAATTTACTAATTTAATATATATTATAATTATTTTATATATAACGTAAGATAAAGATAATGAATCTAATTTAGTTTTCCTATAACTATATATTTTAATTTCATAACGTTTATCCGATTGATTATTAGTTTGTTTATCGGATTAGTTTTACATTCGAATTAGGAAACCTTGTTATACTCGAACTGCATGGGTGTGTAGCAGTGTATATAAAACTCGGTTATATATATATATATATATATATTATATATATATATAGGTTATTTTCAATCAATAGTTTCTAAGTTTGAAGTAGAAACTATATATATATATATATCTATATATATAGGTAGAGGTTCATGTGGAAAAATTTAAAAGTGTGAGAAAGATAAGAAAGATTATGGAGGTGACATGTGTCCCTTTTTATTTTGGTAGTTTAATGCTGTAAGTGAAATTTATAATAAAGTCTAATTATGGAATGAATATATGCAACCGATTTTTGACAGTTATTATAGGGATTTTCGAATTTGAAATAACATCCTAACTCATAAAAACACCACAGCATGTATATTGAAGGCATACATCTTATAAAGAACAGAAATATAACTCATAAAGACACCCTAACTAATAAAAACACCATAACTCATAAAAACACCACAACATATATATTGAATGCATACATCTTATAAAGAACAGAAATATAACAAAAATAACATCATAACTCATAAAAACACCAAAACAATTATATTGAAGGCACACATCTTATAAAGAACACCATAACATTGAATATAACAGAAATAACACCTTAATATAACACTAGTCAACACTTTAATTATAATCAAAACAGAAATAACACCCTAAATATATAAAAACAGAAATAACTCTACATAAGTATATCAATATGGTACTCATATTAAAGATAAAAAAAACACTCGTTATTATGGTGTAATTTAAAAAAAAAGAGTTGTGTATAAAAAGTTATTGATGTTTAAAAAATGGGGGAACTTTGCATGTTTTATTAATGTAAGTTTCTTAATTTAAAAATATTAAATTTACCTTTATACCCTTAATCTAGAAAATTAGTTAGTTTAATAATCAACATTATTTACATCATTGCCACTATGATCTCACACTTTTAAATTCTCTCACAATAACATCACCCTGTATATATATATATATATAATGTTTTATCTGATTAATTCTAAGGTTGTTTATTAGATTAGTTTAGTATTCGAATTAGTTATATTTATATTCGAATTGCATGGGTGTGTATATAAAACCCTGTCATGTTCGTTATTTACAATTTTCGTTTGCGAGTGGTTCCAATTAATAGTTCAAAGTTTGAAGTAGCTATACCATTGTGTTTGGTAATCGAGATATGTTACTTGTTGATCATTCCAGTTTAAGTTTAACAAGTACTCCATGTCAGCATATTCTCCGTCGTCTCCGGGCCAATCGCCAGATGACGATCGACTGGCCCTCGAAATCTCGCTTCCCTTATTGATATTAGTCACCCTCGGGCCCTTCTGGTACAACCGCCGCCACCCCTTCAGATTCCGGTTCCCATTCCACTGGGCTTCCCCCTTCCGTGTTGAAATCGCTCCCGTTTTTCACATACCATGCGAATCCGCCCGAATGCGCTGTGTGTTTGTCCAAGTTTGAAAATGGTGAGACGGGTCGAGTTTTACCCAACTGTAAACATTGTTTTCATACCGGTTGTTTTGACATGTGGTTTGTTAATAATTCAACTTGCCCGATTTGCCCGTCCCTGGCTCAACCCCCAGAGTCCGTACCCGACACCGGTTCAACACTGTTTCATTGGTTCAACCCCCGGAGTCCGTACCCGACACCGGTTCAACACTGTGCTGAACTTATTCGGAGACGACGGATAGGAGGAAACGAGTTGATGTTAGAATAGATGTACTTGTTAACAAGTCGTTTGATTCAATAGTTTACTTGTGAAAGTTTATATTCATCGATGAACGGCACAATTACTATTACCTCTTTTATAGTTTCTTGAACAGCATAAAGTAAAAAAAATTAGGCTTTATTCATCATTTCTTAATAATCCTATGACTAAGGTCAAAAAAATCGTATAACGAATTGGTATATTACAAGTATGATAGAACATCTTGTTCGACAACATGTGAGTCCTACGTATTCGGGATAATGCACATGAAAGTGCATACCCCTTGTGTCATTTTGATCACTATAAAATCAAACTTCGGCTTACTGTACGGTCTTCCACTTTGGCAAGTAACGCTAAAAACATCCAACGTGGGAAATAATTCAAATCAATGACCATTGGAAATCTTATCTTCGACACACTCTTCTACCCTCGCTTGATACTCGGGTCCCCTGCGATTCAATTCCTCTCTGCACAATAATATTTGATTACATGGGGATCAGATAATCAGTTTAGAAATAAAACTGATTTTGATTATTATTCAGAATTTGCCAAACACTCAAAATCTCAAACTACCGCGTCCAAACACTATCAAACGACAATGCCAAACACCCTTTTAAGAAACAGAGGCTAACTTCACATTTTCCCACTTTTAGCAATAAGCTTAAAATTGGCCGCAAATGCAATTTATTACCCATTTTTATAAGCAACCAACCTTGATGCCATGTCAATATGTCAGCCATCAAACATATGTTAAATATGCAAAAAAATGTTTATGTGAAAAAGTTTTTAAAAGTACATTTATTTAGATGTTTGAAATAATTATTAAATGTCACATGACATATATACAAGAAAATAACAAATGTGAAGATGCCATGTCAACAATTTTTGAAATGAAAGGTAATAAAATGAACAAGTCTGTTGCTACAATTAGTAACATGGTTGCTAAAACCGGTAATAAAATGCAAGTTGGTTACTATTCTGCGCTTAAGTTAAAGTTGGCTGCTAAAACCTGTGTTATAAAATGTAGCTTTCTTTCTTTTTGGCTAGAGTAAAATGCCATTTTCGTCCCTGAGGTTGAGGTTTGGCCAGTTTTGCAACTTTCGTCTGAAGGTTTGTTTTCCGCATCTGGATCCAAAAGGTTTGAAATCTTGCCATTTTCATCCGGCTCGTTAACTCCATCCATTTTTCTCCGTTAAGTCAGAGGTTTTTCCGTCTTTTTTGTTAACTTAAAGAACAATTCGGTCTTTTTCAGAGGTACTCGGTACTTAACAGAGAAAAATGGATGGAGTTAATGAGCCGGATGAAAATGGCAAGATTTCAAACCTTTTGGATCCAGATACGGAAAAACAAACCTCTGGACGAAAGTCACAAAACCGACCAAAACCTCAGACAAAAATGGCATTTTACTCTTTTGGCTATCTCCACCCAAGTTAAAGCTGGTTGCTAAATATATGTAAAAAAATGTAAAAGCTTGTTTCACTTTGTTGCTGTTAACCCCAAATAATAATAACAAAAAGTATACAAATTCTGAAAAAATAAAAATAAAAATAAAAGCAGTTATGTCACCTGAGACAATTCCAGATCGAATGGTAGTAAAGAATAGCAACAATCCTGCGTTTTCCTTCTTCTCGAAAATCAGCAGCTCGTTGTACCACAGGCAATTGTTTTATTCCTTTAGCTTCCATTAAATTTTTAGCGATTGCTAGAACGGTATCAGGATAACAAGTTAAAAGCCCGCGTTTTCGCCCACGATAACTTATCCCTCGTGTACAGACGGAAGAAACAAGGCTCGCACCAAACTGCAAAACAATTCAGTTTATTTTATTTACTATTAAATGGGTAAATAATGCATTTTTAGTGTTTTGAAAGATGAATATGATACTATGAATATTTGAAGGATATATATATATTGTGTGTGTTAAATATAAAGGCAAATAAAAAGCATGTTAAATAGAAATAACTAACATACATCTGGCATTGAAACACCATCGATTTCATCATAGCTCTGCAACATGCCACGTTTAATGTCACCATAAGTCAAAATCCCTTCTAACCGTTCTTCAGGATCAACGACAAGCACACATGTTTGTTGACCATTATCCATACATTGTACAGCCTCTTTAATAGTTGAGGATAACCCAACATTAAGGTAGATGGTTGACATTGCCTGTGCAACCTAATTAACGAAATAACTAAAACTGTCACCATGCAATCATAATATATTTGTGTGTAACAAATTCTATATAATAAACCTTCAAGTCTTCGAGAATAATATCTTCATCAACAGATTCATGGTTACCATCAGGCCCCATCATGCATAATTCCAAATCATCTGCATCGCCTGTTGTTTGTCTCCACGTTTCAAATTTGTAAACAGGTGAAAGCATAGTATAACCCTTTTTTGTATCACTCTCCTTTGACTGGTTTGCAACAGATGGTACCCATATTGCTAATCCAACGGCCCCCTGAAAAGCACAAATTCATAACGAAAACCGTATTTAAATTCACATATGTTTCTCAAGAATAAAATTAGTGAATATATGTGAAACGGATCGTTTAACCTAACGATTAGTGTTTAAATATGTTCAAGATGGAAGTTTTAGTATAATAAACGAATTCGATAGAAATTTTGGCAGCATAACGAAGTCAACACAAATTATTGTTACTAAAAGAGTTTACATCGTTTAGGCTCAGGGAGGAACCAAATGTGTTCGATTTCCAATCTCTAAAACTTGTTTCACACTAATGCATGTCTCAACTATATATAGACATGACTCATGCGTTAGTCAGTAAAACACGTATGACTCATGCGTTAGTCACTAAAACACGTATGACTCATACATTGTACATCACACAACGTATGTCATATTACAAATGCAACACTCATGCATTACATCTATCTAACGTACACATACACGCTCTATCTAGCTTATTCGCATAGTAACGGACATACAAATGTACACTAACAATTAGGGATAACAACACCCAAAATTATCAATACTTGAGTGGCATATGTATACATAATCCCGTAAAATTACCATAAGTGGAAGCAAGATTCTATAATCCTTGGTCAACTCAAACAAAAGTAGAACCGAAGTCAACGGAACAGAACAAACTGAAGCCAAGGTTGCCGCCATTCCGATCTACAATAAAATATTGCCTCATAAATTATAGTCACCAACGATTATTCCACAATTAAACAGAAACAAAAAGAAAAAGAAAATAAAATATTACTAATGCATACGCCTGTGGCTCGGCAATAGCAGTGTTCCCAGGAATAGCGGAGTTAATCAACTCACCAGCCGAACCACCAAACACCGCACCGACTGCAGCACCAATCATCAAACTTGGTGCATACAGCCCACCAACGAGCCCAGACCCTTTACATAGAGCCGTGGCTACAACTTTAGCCGCAGCTAACTGAGCCAGAAGCCAGATTCCAGGTGCTGAAGCTATCTTTCCGGTATGTAATATTTCATCAACATTATTGAATCCCCAGTACAGAACCCCGGGGTACTTAAGTGCTATTATACCAGCTCCTAAACCACCTAAAGCTGGAGTTACAACACCAGGAAGATTAAACCGTTCTTTGATGTATTCAAATGCCTTAGTAAACCACGTTACCAAACGGGTAAATAATACACTAACCACTCCACATAGCATGCCCAATATCAGGTATAGAGGTAGTTCTGCACATATATATAAGATCTAAACACCACTTATAACAAATATGTCACTAAATAACTCAAAAAGCAATTCGGTCTTTTTCACTTTACGTACAAGCATTTAGCATAATGTATGTACAAGTACTTAAACGACCGAATTGCCCTTTGAGTTAACAAAAAAGACAAAAATACCCCTGACTTAACGGAGAAATATGGATGGAGTGAACGAGCCGGATAAAAATGGCAAGATTTCAAACCTTTTGGATCTATATGTGAAAAAACAAACCTTTTGGACAAAAGTCGCAAAACTAGCCAAACCTCGGGGATGAAAATGACATTTTACTCTTTTCCCTATATGTAAATATGTAAGGATTAAATACCGGCAGCAGATTTCAAATCATAACTGGGCACTGTGAAAGCCTGTTTTTCCCCAAGCACAGCATTTGAGACAGTTGAAGAAATAACAGATGCTAATATTATCATTGCAGTTGTAAATGGAGGAGAGTTTTCGGCACGCAGAGGTCTTAAAACAGTTTCAATGGCGAAGAAAGAGCCAGCGACTGCTGCATTGAAACCTGAAACAAAGGAGAGTGTTTGGCGCGGTTCTGCTGTTTATTATTTTCCAAAATACTAAAGAGAAAATAGGTCGAAACCTGAAGCTATGCCAGCAGCAGCACCAGCAGCAACAAGAGCTATTCTGCGCTCTTTATTATTTTCCATCATTAACGAACAGCCATTGGCACACGACTTTCCGATATCTACATCTGGGCCTTCAGGGCCCAATGAACAGCCTGTACCTAAAGTAACCGCAGCTTGAATAGCCTTCACTGTCGGAAAGAACCCAGAAAGGAAGCTCGACCCGTTTCCAGGAGTCGACTGCTTTATTTGGTCTAAAATTTCAAGTAAACCATGCAACATTCCGACAATCACTCCTCCAGTGACGGGAATTAGAAGAATCCGATGCCAGGTGTCAGCTAGCCGCTGTAACCGTAGCCATGCAGCCCCCTCGTTTGGAGTCCCGGCCCACGCCCATCCATGTATTACATGCACCTGTATTCAGTACCTCGATGTCAGGTAAAGTTATTATGTAATATAACATAATCAGAAAATCATCTGTTCAAATAAGCAATCCCAATCACCCACTAATCAAGGTTTACGAGTAATAACAACCCCAAAATAATAACATAACCAAAATCAGTTTTGTTATAGCTACTCATAAACTAATTATCTGATCCCTAAACAATCAAGATAATGAGTAGGGTTGCAAACGGACCGAAAAAACACGAACAAGACCATGTTTGTGTTCGTTTGTTAAATATATGTGTTCATGAACACAAATGGAAACAAACAAATACAAACAAGCGTTCATGAACAGAATATACAATGCACTGACACTTATTAAATATTTTATTTGTCAAAGTTTTGAAGTATTTAAATTTAAATATAATATAAAAACAAAAATCACCAATGAACTATCAAACACGTTAGCGAACGTTGTTCACGAACATAAATGAAGAACACGACCTCTGTTCATGTTCGTTCATTTAACTAAACGAATGAAATTTCTTGTTCGTGTTCGTTTGTTTATTAACGAACGAACACAAACGAACTTCCAGCCCAACGATTCACAATGTTCGCCGAACGTTTGGTTCGTTTGCAGCCCTAATAATGAGAATCAGTTCCTTTACACTCAAACCCTTATCGATTATCCCCAGTTTCAAAATGCAATAACCCCATGACCGCTTTCAAAACGCAATGCCAATAGCCAAACACCCCCAGCATACTACAATTCAAGGTTCAGACACCGATTATAGGTCCCTAAACAAAATCTCAATATCCATAACAAAAACCTTACATGCAAATCAATCAAACAATATAAGCATTCAACATTACCGCACGATTAAACGCAGCAACACACAAACCAGTGGCAAGACCTAGAAGACATCCAATCAGCAACAACGCCCATTCCGGCGGAGCTCCGTCACCGAGAATCTCATCATCACCACCACCAGCACTGCTTCTTCCCGGCGACGCATGATCTCTCTCCGGCAACCGTGCTCCAGCCCTAGGGGACCGTCGTTTAATGCTGAGACGAATATCGGAAAACGCTCGATCCACTTTATTCCATATATCCTTAATGCTTTTACTGCTTCTTGCAGGTGAGATTTGGCATTCTAAATCTCTGTCTGAAGACGATGAATTCGAGTTATTTGACCGCAATAGAATCGCGTTGTCACTGTGATCGACTCCAGACATTTTTTGAAACCCTAGGTTGTGTGTGTCATGATTGAGATGTGGATCTTGTTGATGCGTGAAACTGGAAGTTGTGTTGGATAGATTGAGGTTTGTGAATTTGGTGGAGTGTAGTGGATGGATATAGATACAGAATTATAGATATAGATACAGATGGAGATGTTTTGAAGGGAAACGATGGTGATGAACCAACAAGATCGTTGGTGCTTGATGATGAGTAAACTTTCATTTTGCTTTATGTGGTTTGGTCGTTTAATTGGTTTTGCTCCAAATCTTTAAAAATAACCATTTTAATCCAATAGTTTGCTATGTTTTTTCCATTTTGCTCTTCGCCTCTAACTCCATCCAAAATATCTATTAAAAATAAGGGTATTTTAGTAATTATATATATAAGTATTTAATTAATTATTGTTAATGTCAAAAATCCATTCTATAATTGAAAATGAATTAAGAAAATAAAAACATAACTTGTAGACTTGCAGACCATCACCACCACTCTTCTCTCTACCCTTCTCTTCTCTTTGCATA